>JBCAUA010676948.1:0-15549 GCA_038406235.1 Peronia verruculata
GATCGGGGCCAAAAGAGAAATTACTTACAGCCAAAAAGTAGGAAATCCTATTAAAGTAGGAAATTTGACATCCCTGACTCCTGCTACAGATTTATCTATACCCTTATGCAACTCCTTGGACCAAACCATTTCCTAAAGGAGTTTATCTATGTTCATATTATAGAATTTCAGTGTAAGCTGTAATGGATATGGATATAGACTCTTCTTAGATCAGAAGGATCACCACCTCACTCCCAGCAACTACAAAGATACATGTAGTGATGGTCTTAAGTAGCGATAGCATAAGAACACATGAGAGCTATCTGATGTGTAGACTAACACTGTAACAGACACATTTTGGCATTTATGTATACTCATATATATAATTACATATACCGCTACTCTCAATAGTGATGATAACTTGATTGCTGGCCTGTGCAAAACTTGATGAATGAGCCAAAACGTGTTGTGTCTACTCTAATTCTTATTCAGTAAGGAAGAACAGAACAATGACTCTTTGATGTTCCATCCAACTTCATCAACAGATCGCTTGTGAGGATTTGAGTGGATCATGTGGCCTTTGATTTCTATTCTTCCATCCCTCTGTCATATGTAGGATGCCAACCATTCGGGGAAAACCAATTTCAAGCAAAATCCCAGGCGCACAGGAAAAGTGCTTAAAATCCAGGGTTTCTCATAAATTAAATGATAATAATAACAAAGAAAAACACTAAATTAGCAACACTATTAACTTTATTTTTACTTAGTCATGGGTGTGACATCTGGAACATAGCCTAGATCTACATTTTTTATCGTTATCACAATGAAACAGAGCTCTGTAGTACTTTTGACGAAACACTTCCCAAGCCAGGACAATGGCGTTTGTCCAACGTTATAGCCGGTCACTCAATTTTACCGTATGGCCAGTGATGGCAGTGTCACTTTGAATGTCTTGCCTGTATCTAGATCCAGTTTTGATCTACACCATGAGCATTGACTGGGCTTCTGGTATTACCCAGCACCCTCTCTAGATTTTCTCTTTCCATATGATAAAAAGTAGGGCCAGGGGGGATTTTATGCAGTCTTAGCCTATGTAACCGACCTACTGTCTGACTTCAAAGAACGAAAATTGACCAGCCATCTACAGAACCCTATGATAAGCAGCAAGTTTGATGTCACACAGGGATGAGAACTAGAACAGTAAATATTATGCTGTATCCTAGATTGCTATAATTACATGTATTGATCCCAATCATGGTGGATTTCACAATTTATTCCACTCTGATTTTCACATTGTACTTTCACAGTCATATTTCATATTGGTATAACATACACGGACATGATACAGTAGTCTCCGGATACAAGCACGGTGGCGGGATGAGCTGAAAAGCGTGCTTATATGCGGAGCATGCATATATGCAGAGTGAGACGGGGAACATAACAATTTACACTTTATACCTCAAAAATTCCCCCACACTACTCCAAGCCTACACCACACTACACATGCTCAATGTGGACCAGTTTTTTTCCGACAAAGAGATCGTCCAGACAGCATGACCGCATCAAGTACTGGCGCCTGCAATGTGCTGTACCACCTTGTAAGTGCACATAAGAACTGTAGGAAACGTAGCGTCGGCAATCGTTTTTGATATGGAGCCGGCCGCACCCATGGTTCACACGTGGACGTTACGTTACCCCTGAGAAACCCCGGGAAGTCAGCCTTTGTGTTTCTCACCGTGGGGAACTTGGTCACCGGACTAGGGGATGGCGAGGGTCCCCCCCCCCCCCCAACATGCGGGTGTGGCCACTAGACTCAACAGTCAGGAAGCTCGTGTTGATTATGGTATGCATTGTAATAAGTCACACTGACTGATGACAAAGAACGGGGTCAAAACTTGCGGGTGGGGGGTCGCAATTCGAAGTGACGGGATAACAGAAAAGAGGTTCAGAGTGGGTCGTATGTCTGATTTGGGAGGAAGTCTCTACTCGGAGGTCCTTCATATAGAAAAAACGTTCCGTCATACAATTTTAGGTTGTAACCAAGAGGAAGTCGTAACTGAGAGGGTCTTAACTCGGAGGGTCTCCTGTAGCTCATATTGCTAGCTGAATTTTATTTTTTTTCACTTACAGTTTTCACTTGCTAAGCGTGCTTGTATGCGGAGTGAGCATGCTTACACATATATATAAATTATATAGTAAAAAATCTGTCATGGGACCAAAGCGTGCTTATGAGCGGAGTGTGCTTATATTCGGACTGCTTATATCCGGAGACTACTGTGTATAGATCTAGACCAGAATATTTTGTGACATTAACTTTCATCAAACTATCACATAGACCAAGGAATTACTGTAACTGTGAATAAAGACTGAATTTTTCTGTACATCTTTCCTGGATTATGCCTTAATGAGAAATCTGTGGCTACTGCATTATCAAGATTTAGTATCGGATTCTTCTTAGTACAGTGGAACCCACGAGAAGTCAACTTGCTGAAGTAAATTTTCGGTTAAAGTCGACCTAATCCAGTGGTTCCATTTTTTTTTTCCTCTATATTTCATTAGTCTTGTTACTGATAATGTCAACACCTTCAGAGGTGATCTCCCTTAAATCAACTCCAATGACCCATGCCAGCCTACTGCAGCCAAAAATTGTGAGGACAAAAAACAAACAAAGACAGAAAGATCAAGAAATGCCTTGTGTTGTTACGACACATTATACATGTACTTATAGCCTAATTAGTCAGTACAACAGACCACTGACTGCCTTGATACATACACACAAACACACTACTATAAGTGACACACAGTTCCATGCTTGGCTTTCTTTGCTTGTGAGCATTACATATAGTAAAATATGATTACATTACAATCATATTTCTCCTATGCCCAACATCATGGCAAGGTCAAAGCACACTGTCAACGTTCTATGGTAATGCTTTAAGTCAGGATTAAGGCCAAATTAAAAACTGATGTCTCATGGAATTTCTGAGCATGACAGCCATCAGGTAGTGTCATTCAAAATGAAAATGCACCACTACAATAATGTTTTGAGTCAATAAAATCAAACTGGCATTCACTTATCAAGTGATTTGTGCTATCAATAGCTTTGCCAATATTATATCTAAAAAATGCTGTAAATGACTTATACAGTTAGTGTAGAACAATACAATATTATATAAAGAGAAATAATTCATAGAATAATAAATCACACACAGAATGTATAGAAAATTCTGATCACAAACTTGGCTGTAAATGTACCTGTCTTAACCTCTGCATATCAATTTCAGCTCGACGCAATTTCTCCCAGCAGAAATGCTTGACACACTTCCTTTTTGGAGCTCTACATAATGTTTCTCCCTCTGCAAAGAGATCTGTGTTGATTGGGCAGCCACACACTGCATCTGGACTGACCTGAGAGAAAAGTAGACATTTATCAAAATCTGATGGAGTAAGAGATTTAGTTATAATAATAAATCTTACTGCTGTACTTAATACTACATAAAAATATATGCTGTTGTGCATAATATCACTAAACATAATATTTAGCAGATTTAGTTTGTTGATAAAATCCTCCACAGGATAATTGAAAGGTTTAAGCTCTACCTCTAGGTAATAAGCAAAGATCAATCACCACTAAACCCTGCACAACAAATCTGCAAGCAAATATAGTCTCCATCTAAGAGCCTGGTCATCGGGAGACAAAAAAAGCGGGTTCTTATGCGGACGGGTTCTTAGGTGAATTGAAAAGTTACGCAACCCGTCTGACCATAGAGTGTCTTCACGACTATGATCGTTGATCACTACCACTAGTTTAAGATTTATCTATGCAAAATAAGTACGACCTTCTTCCCTGTCTGTGTTATAATTAGATGTAGCAATTCCTGATCTTTTTAGCGTATAGTTACATCAATACTGTTCAGCACTTAAATGCTGTGTGAGTTTTCACATAATGGTATCATAGATAAAAACATAATAATGCTTGCTACCCCGCGGATAGTTGCACGAGTGGCTCAAGTGTTTATCGACCGACCAAAGGAGCAAAACAGCTGACCAATCAGGAGGCTAAACTTACACCTCCTGATCCACAAAGCCAATCTCATGCTGTCATACGTGTAGCCAACAAAGAAATGGTTACAGGTTAGTCAACAACGTGACCTGATTATGCAGTCACACATCAACCATCCTTTGTCTACCTGTTCCCTCCACCCCATTCCCATTTTACTGCACATCTAGCACCATGCGTTTCTCTCAAATGGACAGTATGATGTGGAATTGTACCAGAAATGCTCCGATATCTTGGTCTGACAACGGGCTCTTAGACAGATTTTTTTTATTTGGGAGCCCCCAGAGCGGGTTCTTAGAGGGGTAAATTATAGAGGAAAAATTCTGTTTCGCAGCATCTCTGACCAGCATCACCGGTTCATAGGGAGAGGGTTCTTAGGCGGAGATCACTGTATAAAAGTTGGGTGTATTCATTTAGTGCTGAAGACCTGACCATGAAACAAATATAGAAATGCATGTCACATTTTTTTCAAAGGTTAAAGATGCTGATGAAAAAAACATGGAATGTTTAAGACAGTAATGACAATAGCACATGCTGACCATGAAAATGACTGAAATACCTTAGGCTCCTTGGTATGCTCTGGGCAAAGAATTTTCAGTCGTTTACAGTACATCTTTTGTTGTGGATTGTAAAAGTCACAGAACATAGAATTTCCTTCAATGCGAGTCTTGTAAGGTGACCAGAATGAAGTCTGGGCCTCAGACTGAAACAAGAGTAAAATAAGCTTTCAAATATTTTGACTAAAATAAAAGCACATGACCAGCCTTATCCGTGTTCATGAAGAACATTTTTCCACACCATAATAATTTTAAGGTAGAAAGACCATTGGGTCATACTACTTTGACCTAACATCACTGAAAAAAAAAAAGAAACATGCACAATCTTCTGTCATTAAATCACAACCAATTCTGAACTAAATACTTTGAAAACAAATAACAGAAAAATCTAAGATAATTTGTTTATGTACTTGTTACACATTCATGGGTATCTTTCCCCAGTAATATAACCTTTGCCACGAAACAATAACCTACCCAATAAAAATATAAGTTAATTTAACTGCTTTAAGATCCTCATTCTCTCATATTTTCAAAAAAAAATGGCTAGCCTCTTCATGCGAATGCTCATAATCTTCTATTCACTAATATGATCCCTTTTATCTGGCCAAAACAAAGGCCCCTTGCATCATGCTCTACTCGTGTGACACTATCACATGGTCACATGATCATATTAAGCCGATGGGGACAGGATGAATTAAGCTGGAATTTGACCAACCCAAGATTGAATCTGGCTATCCTCTGGAATTCTCAATGAAAGAAATCACTTTACCTTGAGATAACACTTTTCCATATGCCTAAGGGCTCCTTTTTGGTTCAGTTCATTGCCACATGTCACACAGTAAACACTCAGTTCAGTGTCTTCATCTTGATCCACACCCTGCACAGAGAGGATAGAAAACTACCTTTTAATGTAGCGTTACATTTATCTTCTAAATAGTTGCCATAAAGGAAATTATACTAGGAATGAAAAAAAAATTCCAATTTCAGATTCAAAACAACTAAAACATGAACTGAAGGACACAGTTCATCACTCTAATGAATCCAGAATTTCCAAACATTGCACATGTGAAATTATGATAAATACGCACAGTGATATTTATGTCTACTCATCCAGCCTTAGAATCAGCCACAGCTTTGCATCAAAGAAAATAAGGTCAGGGTCAACATTAAATATGCTTTTGTTTGCCTGTGACAATCATCTAATTCTTGTATCAAGCTGAAGATAAAAGGAAATATCAAAATCTATTGCTGATATGAAAGAACCAGTTTGCATGTGTAGAATTCAGAGCACTTCCAAGAAACAAACGTAACATCAATATTAAAATATTATACTGCAATTTTCTTTAAGACAGCTATGAAATTAATGTGGGTCAATCACTACAAAAATTGGAAAATGTAAAATATAAATATAAACTTATCTTTTCTCTAGGTATTTAAAGGACTGATATGCCATGTTTGGTTAATTTCAGAGCTGTCAATCTTCCGAAATTCAACTCAGTAGTTTTATCAGTAGTCTAGCTCAATTTTCAGTAGTCATTGGTTCGAACCAGAACAAAGCAGTGATTACTGTATAGAAAAACACTTTTGACATTAACGCTGGGCAGCCTGTATGCTGACATTGTATTAAAGACACCACTGGGGCATTTCAGCTCTATGTAAAACAAGCAGCAACGATGAGATCTTAAAATATGCTGATTTATTGCTAAGCAGCAAACACTTCACTGCTCTCAACTGATGCCTGCTGAAAACTGTCATCTGATGATATGCACAGATAAATGATTCAGATCAATTTGCTCAGGAGATCCTTCGATGGTCACTTAGATCTAAGGATCAACAACTCAAACCTATCATCCAAACTATTCCTAGATCTCTAAGAGAGAGAAAAGTTAGATCTAGATTTAGCCACGGCCATCATTTGTATCATTTGTTTTTGCCGCAGAATCGCTTGACTGACTATAGTCGGGCTTGAGGAATCAAGCACAATGAATTTCATGTTCTAAAATCTTAAACAAGCCACCAAAAGATAGTCTTATCTGCCCCCATGATGACAATGTGCAGGATTATTGTACTTCTGTTTTTGCATTTGTCGTGCGGGACTTGTATCTTATTGAAAGATGGATTGCTGCCCACTGACCTGCCAAAAATAAAGTAGGCAATGACCAGAAAGTCCAATTTCCAACTAAAGTTGGAAGTTTGACATCTCTGGTATGTGACTGAAAAATCTTGTTACAATATTCATAGTATCGCTGGCCTGGGCTGATTTCCATCAAACCAAAATAAAGCAGGATTTCCCATGTTTCCATTTTTAGCATTATATTTGACTGTAAATGCTTGTGACGTATAGCCTGATCGTGAGGAGTGACAGTTGATATTGCCATCAATTTCATCTAGTAGATCTAACAGCCTACAGAGTGTGGATCAGCTGGTTTTCACAAATTTTTAATTCTTATCTAATCAACTTTCACACTAGACTGTCATGACAGAAATTTGTAGATCATTAAGGACAACCATAGTTCCGAAGCAGAGTTGAACTTTCCGTAGAAACTATGGAAAATCCCTATCAGTTGGCAGCTCTGTAATTTGTTGGTTATTTTAATGCTATCAGATTAACTAAAAATAACTATATGTGTTCTACAAATCATTTCTCAAAGAACTTTAGAGCTGTCATATCCAACTCACGCCCCATGCATTTTGGATAGAAAATTCCGTATTCCGTATTGAGATTCAGTCCCTTTCGGTGTGCCCCTGAGGGCTGTGCCATATCAGCATATTGGATAGAAAATAAATTTTTTTAAATCTTAGTTTTTCATATCACTTTTACTCTATTTCACTGATTTCTAGGAATTTTCAGCAAGACTGACCTCTTGTTCATTGATAATAGTAAGCCTTTTTCCTCTCTCCACTAATGCATCAAGTTCTAGAATCTTTTGGTCTAGCTGGCGCAGTTTGAGTCGGGCCTCCATTGTCTCTTGATGGAGTTTTTCCAGAGTCTTTTTGTTGTTTTCCTCACCAACACATGGACTGCTCTGCCACTGATGGATGCGTGATGGCAAAATTTCATAGATGCGGCTGAAACAAGAGAGGGTTTAGCAATGACAACAACATATATTTACATATAGTAGAATTAAGGGTCAAGATTTAACTCAAATGGTTAAGGGCTGAAACTTACTGAACTGAATTTTTCTTCTAGTGGCAGTTTGGCAACTGGATAAATGGTGATATAAAATAAATATCAAAACAATCTGAAAAAAATAAAAGGAAAACGCATTTCAGTGACAATGTATGTAACATCACTGATGCATTATAATATACTAATTTACCAAATGAAAAAATAATTTTACAAATATTTCACAATATGTTTGATTGGTTCTTTATGGATAATCTATTGAACATATTCTATTCTTTAGAAACTTTGAACATCCTAAAGCATTACCTCTTGGCCAGCTTCATTCCACATTCATCTGAGCAATACTTGGAGCCAATTCTGGCTGGTTCCACACATCCTGGTCCATAGCACTGCCTTGGCATGTCATCATCAGTCTCTAAGGCATCATCTATTTCAGTATTCTTTCTACGTGAACTTGATTTTTGCCGAGATCTCTGAAAAAAAATTCACTATCAAATTACAACTGAATTCTTAAAAATAAAGAATTCTTAAGAATACTGCTCATCACTTTTTTGTTGTGATATAGTTTAAGTAATGAATATGCTGGCATTTCCCATCGCCACCACAGCATAGCTAGGTTTGCTAAGATGATGGTGTTGCTTTCTACCCAACATCTTTCAAAGGAAAATAATTGGCAAGGCATGTCATTTCTGAAATGTGCTGTGGATAAATCTTTGTTCTCAGACATATGAGGATAATTTAGCTATTGTTCTTTTTTCTCAATAGAATAAAGAAAGAATGTGTTTCCTTAGAGCAAACCAACTCACGGGTGTTTTCTCAGGTGATTTTTTGTTCTTGTCTTTATGTTTAACCTTTTTCTTGTCCTTCTTTTTTCTCGGAGATCCCTCTGTTGAGCTCACTCTTCTCTCTCTCCTTTTTGATGCAATCTTCACATTCTCATAGGCTTCCTCTTCATCAAAATCATCCCTGTAAAGATGATAACGAGTTTTTCTTAAGCAAACAAAAAAAAATGTGATGTTATAAACATCTTATATTACAGTCAAATCAGAACTGCAAATGAAAGGATTCTGTATCCTGACTGCTACAAAAACATAAAATAGTATGGAATGATGAGCTCTAACAAAAATGCCAGAATTTGATTACCTGAATCCCTTTCATTCTCAGCTGCAATTTGTCTTGTCATTTTGAAGGTGACAAAAGTTGTTTCTATGCCATTCAACATTTCATGTCAATAATTTATTACTGATCATAAGTTGTTATGATCAAATATCTAAATTCATGAAAGTCTGAAATACACCTTCATAAAGAAGTGGTGTAATCTATGGCTGAAAAGCAAGACATAAGGATAATAAGCGATCATTTATCTACATTATTTTCTTGACAAAAACTTTGCTCGTATGTTATTCCCAAAGAATTGTGCCTCCTGTAATAAAATACTACCCTAGTTTTGTATTAGACGCAAAGACAAATAAAATTGAATATAGAGGAATATAAGCATTAACTTTTAAAAATTTTGTTTTGGCAGTGCTCATGAGGCCCAGATTTATTTACCATTTTAGTGCATCTCTAGATAAAATCCAATGTTAAGAGAAAAAGTTCTCTACCACAAAATATACACAAATTTGAAGAAATTCTCGGGAGCAGCAATGGCAACTGGTCAAAGATAAGTTCTACCTAAAATTTTTACTGACGAAATAAGTTTGGATGGATGCATGCTTTACCTGCTGCTTGGCATCCTTGAGATTGTTCAATTTTTAAAAAATACAACTTAAAATAGAAAAATCATAATTGCGTAAATTATTTCTGAAAACTAGTCAGCAATTTCAGCAAAATTTTTTGTATCACCTTTCATTCACAGATATGGATATCCCCCACAAATTAACAAATGCTTGAGACAATAAATAATTATGAACACTCACTCAAAATCTGAAAGATCTGTGACTCCCCGTTCTGACCCTGTGTCAGCTGTGACAGAACTCTTCTCTGACACAGAAATACCCTGTACAAAAGACAGAAGTACAAAATAAATAAGACTTGACATCTGGCTAGTTTTTTGTCTCTGACAGAGAAATATCCCACATAAAACACAAACACATACTAAAAAAAGATTTAAAAAATCAAAGCATTTTCATTTAGGCTGCATAACACAATTTCACTGTCACCACTGACATGGGCAAGTCATGAGATTAAGAAAAAAATCCTCTTTCTTCTTTTCTTGGAAAGAAGCCACTCTAAGAAGCAGTTTTCCAGCAAAATTTTATTTATTCCCAAATAAAAATTAAATCTCCCACCTGTCTTGCCTCCTTTGATCAAAGGATTTCTTAAGAAACTAAAAATTGTTAAAGCTGACAGGATAGAACTGATTATCAATTGTCAGTCATACAGCTTAAATTCTAAACCAACACCCATCTTCAATGTTCTTACAGCAAACACTAAAATATCTTTCTGTGAGTAATGGTATACTTACGTAACTAGTGCACTGGCGGAGGCGGCACTTCTGGCGCAACTTATTTGAACCCCCAAACTTTCGCATATCCTAGCGGATGACAAAGACAAGTCATTCACAAAGTTTGATTTCATTACAATAATAGACATGTTTTTCCAGGTATAACTTTCCATGTTGACAAAATCCATTCACTGGTGAAGGGAAAGATGGAGCCAGCCATTAAAAATTGACATTTGCATAAAATATCATGAAAGGTACAACAAACTACAAGACTAATTAATTTGAATGCAAGAAAACAGAGCATAAATGTAATAGATACGCTCTTTTTCTTGTCCTAGATTTCGTATGCAAGATTGTTATTTTCTCACACCCCTCCTCAATACTATTGATACATGTAGACCATGGAGCACCGAGTAATTTTTATCTCACTAAAGACAAAAAGAGAGAGAGAAAGAGTGCCAAAAAAAAAAAGAAAAATTCAAAATTGGTGAACAAATAAAACAAAATGATACTTCCGGGATATGGTAGGATTAAAAGAAGGAGATATAGCCTCAATTCTGGCAAAACATACCTTGCAAAAGTCACATCTGCCACAATCCTCTGTTATGTGACAAGCACTGCAATCTCCACATCTTCTAGTTGTTCTACTCTTCGACATCTAGCAATGAAAAACAGGTTTTAACTGTGCAGCAAGGAGTGAAATAAACAGCTAGCCCTTTCAATGCACAATAATACTGGAACAAAATAAAACGCTACCAAAAGCAAGTTAAAATGTTTTCTTTCACAAATTAGTAAATAACACAGTCTCAAGTCTTTTCATTTTTATACAAACATATATGTCTGTGTGTGTATATATATATAATGATTTGATAAGTCATAACAGTAGACATGTATTTGCTGTCAAATGTATTTATCGCCACTAAATGGCATTCAACAAATTCAATTCAGAAAGTAATAAAATAATGGATTACCGCCATCTTTCATTTCTTTCTCCTTGTCTGATTACATAAGAGGCATAATAGAATCACAGACTCCACCACCTGCCACTACTCAAAAAGACTTTTTCAATTTCCAAGAAGCACTGCACATAGACTTGTTTCCATCCTCGGCACAATGTTTTTCAAATCATATGTAAACCAACAGCAAAACTTTGAAAATCACTAAAATGCAAATTTCTCTTATGATATCACTAACTGCAAGCTTGTCAAAAAACGTCTTCCTCCTTACCATTTTCTCTCTCAGCTTTGTTTTGTACTCTCTATTGTGTTTGTCTAACTTTTCAGCTTCACTGGATTCACTCACAGGCCTCCGTTCTTTTTTCCTGTTCTTATATTGAATTTCTAAACTTGGATTGTGAGCTGAGTAAGAAAGAAGACAGAGAAGAAAAAATAGAAATAAGCAGTTTCAAAATCTTTTCTTTTTTATTTCAGTTTTAATAGTAAACTGGTCAAACGTTAAAAATGTGCCGCCTCATACACTTTCTAACAAAGTTAACTATTGTAAAACCAGTTCAGCAAAAAATCAATCTACCTGAAACCTAATTTTTTTACAAATAATTTAACTTACTGTAGACAGAGGAACAATGCCATGTCTCTTGTCACATTATGACTTTTCATAACTCCCAAAAGCCCATAAATTATTTGTTGAGCAAATTAAATAATTCCATTCAATTTTTTATGCAAAAGCAGCCGTGTTCTAAAAAAAAAAACAATAATAAATGATAAAATAAGACTCCACATGATGAAATCGGGCTCTCGTCAAATTTTGAGCATATGGAGTTATTGAGATCACTGTGGAGATTATTCATTTCCCTTTCAGTGTGTGAAAAAATGTTCTTCTACCCTAAGTAAATGTTGAGATATTGGCAAGTAAAAGATGATGGGGTGACTTGTTGCTGAATTTAGTGAGAAAATAGCCCATCACTTTTGTAAATCCTTATTAATCCTTGTCAAGCCATGCCACTAAAATACAATTTCTGCACTTGTACTCAATCTATTTCAGTAAATTGAACTACTCAATCTATTTCAGTAAATTGAACTCTGAAATGCATTTTTAAATTGATTTAGAAGGGTTTGGTGAAGAAACAAGAATTACATTAAAAATTCATTCACTGTTGAAAAACACATGATTTCTCCAGTCGGCTCAGTTTGACGAGTGCCTGATTTCATCGTGTCGTGTCTCAAATAAAATTTTAGTTCTTTAGAAAAAAAAAAGTCAAAGCCATAAGTTTTACCTCTACAAGCCTCACAGTAATAACGTTTTATGGATCTCGCATCTTGCTGAGTAACACCTATGCAGTCGCCATGATACCATTCTTCACAATGGTCGCATCCACTACAGTTATAAATTAATAAAATATCAGAGATTAAAGCAAATTATACACATAAATTCACACACACAAGCTGAGCAAACTCTTACTTCTATTTAAATCTCTGCATATAGCCTCTTACACCCACAGATCATATGTGTTCAATTTAGTCCTAGTCTTCGTTCTCTAACCATGAGCTTGAAAATTCATAACTGGCCAATAATTTATCTAACATCATTCAGTGACAATAAATGTCTTCATTCAGAGACCATGAATCTAGGTGAAAATTCACAGCTGTGGACTATCTTTCTATCTCTTCCTCTGCCTGACGACACAATGAGATATTGATTTCCCCTGCATGCACTAGAAGCAAAAACAAATAACAAATTTACTACTGGCATATAAAGGAGGCTGCAGTCTTGACTGCCCATAAATCCGTCTACAAAAATAATGCTTTAAATTCACCATTACTATATAATGGTTTGAACAGGCGAACAAACAGAATCTGTCATTAAATTACAAGTCAATAAATTTAAATACTTACATCATAAACCTTTCACAGTCTGAAGAGCGGCATATGCAATACAAAGTCTCACCCACATCTCCTGCTTGCTCCATAGCTCGGATCAATAAGTTAACTTTAGCCTGTCGCTCAGGCAAGACAAATTGCTGGGCAATTTCACCTCTCTGGAAAACAAAACAAATCCATAGACTGCATAAAGACGACAAAGAACCAAGAATTGATTTTTCAGTACTATTTTTTCTCTTACTGAAAGTAAATACACCTTAAAGAACTATGTGTCTGCACTTTCATTTTCTTTATTGTTGTACAATATGTGTGTAGTGTGATATTGGAAGGGGGAAATACTAAATAACTAGACTGATTTTGCATGCTAATAGCCTCTACAAATAAATCTACTCAACACACGATTTCCTTCCTGTGTTCATTAGATCGAGATTTACGCTTGGGGTCTACTAAAGTGTCATTTTTATCTGAATCTGAATATCAATCCAGATCTAGATCTAGAATCAAGAAACAATTTGTAAACATCATCTAGATCTAGACCAGATGATCTAGACTAGATCTAGATCTAGATCTAGACAAGTAGAATCTGAGTGAATTTCATGAAATCATTTTGTTGGCTGATTCACTTAGCTATCATTCATTAGATCTACTTTTCTATCTCATCTAGAATAGACTAGTTCAGCTGGATGCTCATTAAAATACTGCCACCTAAAATAATTCATCGATGAATTTATTTTAACATTTTATGCGTCAGCATGCTAACGACCATGCCATAGATCTAGCCGTCTCAGACTAGATCTATGCCTACCATGAAAGCAACGGGCTTTCTTTATCTAGATCTAGATCTAGATTAGTATTTGAAAAACGTATTAAAGTATTAAAAAAAAAGTCAGACAAAAGAACACACAGGCATGCAAAAAGCGGTTCACATCCGTTTCACCTTTGCAAGAACGCACATATTAAAGGCGATAACAACTGCAATTATTGTTCCGTCGACAGGGGTTATGGTTATTATCGATAATTGCTATACCATTGATCTGAGTTGTTTTACCAACCTTCCCGGATTCCGAACCTGTTTCACTCATCTTGATATTTGGCAATGATTTTTTTTTAAGCAAACAGCAGTATTATTGCCTGATACACCAATTTTTATTCAATTTTAGGATTTAATCAAATCGCGATGGATCAAAAGCGGTACTTTCCCTTTCTAACATAAACAAGATTTCTAAAAAATACCAATCATCTCCGCCTGCGGTTGTGTACAGAACAAATATTTTTGTGAAGGTGTCTGATCACACAGAAGTTATCATGGTTATGCATTGTGGTCCTTCTCATTAATTTTCTGTTTCCTTTCATTATTCTCATTCTTATTAATTTACTGCTGTTCCCAAAAATCTTAGTTTTTTTAACAAAAAATTAGTCACGTATAACGATGTACATGTACAATGAATGTTGATGGTCATCGATGTGCAACAAACTCACAAGATCACATGGTACACATCATGTAATTAATCGACTCTTTACTCTTAACAAAACATGTACAGATTGAATATTTTTTATTTCACTTCGTTAAACAATGAAAAAAAAATGAACCAGAATATGTGAAAACTCAATCAGGTATGTACTGATGTTCTTTTTTTTTTTTTCTTCTTCTTCTTCTTTAGATTGATGTAGTGCCTCGTATCGCCCCCACCCACCCTTGTGCTTGATGAAAGCTCACAAACCCGTGTTCGTTTTGGTTATTTGTAGATCTACGACAGAAGTATTTCGTTTATAATTGTAGAAAATTATTTTATGATTTTGGAGAGAAAATGTAATGCACCAGACTGAAAATGACGGACACTGGGCCCAGATTTTCTCTGTGTAGTTGTGATCTAAACGGAGTGATGGAATTTGGAAAGATGCGCACGGGAACACGAAGGCACACACAGCATAAATAAAACAGAAATAGCAAAAACAAATCCCTCAATAAATCTCATAAACGCATTATCGGTCTCATTATCCTATAATTCTGTCATCATTATATTGTTTAATATGGCCCTTCAGTCTGTCCTATATTTAGTGAGAATAATTTTTGTGGGAAGAAATATGGAAATTTTGCCCAGACAGCCACGTCTTCGCCTACTCTTCTTCCATTTTTAACTGCATTTGGTTTCTTTGCATGCCTACATACACACAGAATCTGCGAGATATATTTACCTTTAGCTGAGACGGCTATACGTCGTTCTTCCTTATCCAAGAAACGAAGGAACTGCTGAGTCACTTTAAAAAAAAAAAATAGTCTCTAGTCTGTGATTCCTTCCCATCCCCCAGTGATAGCATCCGAAATTGGAACCCATGACGTTTTCGACGTGAGTAAAACCACGCGACTACGTTACGTTCGCTATCATGCCTTTCAGTCTTCTGCGGACGTCTATCTCGTCCCGGCCAGGGTGGACCCCTCATGTCACAAGTCCTCGCTAGCTATCAGTTGTTTTTTCTTAAGCCTTTCAATCCTAAGAGACAGGATTATCTCGGCTTGTAGAAGTTGCCAATTTTGCTGAGAA
>JBCAUA010677059.1:7202-30569 GCA_038406235.1 Peronia verruculata
CCCCCCCCCCCCCCCCCACACAAAATACAACACAGTTATACATAAACCAACATGTAACATCATGCTCTCTGCTACATAACAAGCCGGTGAAATGCATGTAGGTGATTTTTAATATTATTATTACAGATACTAGATGGACAATTTCAACCTTTTCCATCGAAATTCCCATGTTCTAATTAGAGGGGGGCGAGGGGGGGGGGGGTGCTATCTTGGATTTTGGATACTATCTTTGAGATCTACTTCCTCCGCAAAATTGCAACCGAACGATGCAAGATTGGCATTTTTTTCAGCTCTTGACTCTTCATGTTCAATAAAGATTTTTTTTTACTAATATCTGAAAATGCCACGCACTGGAAATACCACGCAATGAAATTTAAAAGTTTTACCTTGCATCACAAATACCTATCTTTTCTCCAAAACTTGCAAATAAAATGGGCTGAGCATGGCTATGGTGTTATTAGAATCGGTCCATAAATAAAATAGTACAAGTAGAGCTAGATGGCAAAATAGTGGACTGAAATCAGGTTTAGAGGGGGGGGGGGGGGGGGGGGGGAAGGTTCAAAAGTTTTTTAAAGGGAAAAATTGACTTGGAGAGACTTTTATACCGCAGTCAATGTTACCTTCAAACAGCCTGTTTTCAGATGCCCTCTTTCCGTGCGTGAATGCCTATGGGTGTGCATGCATGCGTATGGGTGCGTATGTGTGTGTGTGCCTTTTCACGGTTTTCTGTTCCTACTTTTACTCAAATTCCGCACCCAACCCCTTTCATCAATAGGTCTTCTATAGTGTTACTTCTGGGTTCTTGTTGGCCCACATGTGGCCTCTACATCTTTTCCTGTCAAAACCAAGAGTGTCTTCAACATTACTGTGGCAGAAAGTCCACAGCTGTGCTCTGAAGGAGCAAAAACGCATAAAAAAAAAAAAAGACAATTTCACTCTCTAGAGGAGATGGAAGTTCATTTCAAAGCAACCGGTTAAGCTTATACTGATATTCTGCGTGATTGTGAGTCTTATTTCATCTTAGATTGATTACCCAATGTCTATCCCTGGCATTGAAGCTCAATGCAGTAGGCATTGCTAAAGGATGTCACAATCAAGTGTTTCATGCATCTTTTGCCTATATCCAGTGGAATATTGATGAACTACTAGAGGGAGCCACATACTGGTTGACAGTAGACCGGTCATCGGTTGAACGAACATGGGTAAAACACGACAGAATGGGTATACAATGGATATATTCATGCTTCAATAATATATTTATATTCAGAAGAGGTGAAACATTTAAGACGAAAGCAATTGTTTTTTTTCAGCAAACCATATTTCAGGGCGTCCCCCTCCCTCGCCTGAGCCCTCCCCCCCCCCTCCCCTCACTCACTAAAGGCGATCTCAAACTTATGTAAGAAGGCTCAAGACGCAACATCAAAATACTTCTATCATTGAAAAGGAGATCATAAACAGAATCATTAATTGCAACCGTTAATTTCATAAAAGCACTACAAGGTATACCTTCTATTTGTTCGGACTAGCCTTTTTCAACTGATCCTGTTGATTTCAAATTTGACCGAAGTATGCATATATTCTTTATAAGATCCGGGAACTTTTTTTTTTCACAATTTTTCAACACAATGTTATGTCTTATGACTGGAAGTGTGGGGTGAGATAATGCCTTCTTCGAACATCTCCAAATACGACTAGTCCCTTGTGATTTTCAAGTAATGATGTTGTATGACCACAAAAGGGGGTTAACTGCTGTGGAATGTCTGGATCAGCTAAGAGCAACATTGCCAAATCAACTGTTCACGAACGGTACAAGGAATTTTTGTGTGGCCGAAAGACCGCCAAAATATATCCCTCCCCGTCTCTGTAACTACAAATGAAAACATAGAAGCTGTACGAAAGTTAGTGGATAGATACAGGAGAATAACATATGAGGACATACATGTATAGGAGAAACTTGGCTTTTCATTCACTACTGTCTATAACATAATACACGAATACTTAAAGCTAATGAAAGTACGTGCCCGGCACAGTGGGTAGGCTATCCCATTATGTTGACTGATGATCAGAAAAGGGCTGGTGTTGTGTTTTGTCAAAACATGCAGAAAGAATATGATGAAGACTGGTCAAAGTCTGTGTTTGGGTCATGACTGGAGAAAAGCCATACGTGCACAGTTACAATCCTGAAACAAGCGGCAAAGCATGAGTTGGGTGGCAAAGCACGTGCTGGAAATGTTCCACCTGTGAAATTTAAGCGATCTCAGAGCACTGGCAAAATGATAGTGGCTTTTTTTTTTTTGTTGTTGTAAAATGCAGCCATGTTATGAAGATTCTTGTAGAAAAAGAAAGGACTGTTACTGCCCAATGATATACACATAAAATAATATTAACAACTGTGTACCAAAGGCCTTCCATGAATGGGTACGAAAGCATTCCACCACGGGCACTCAAGAGCTTAAGCTACACCATGACCAAGAGCTTAAGCTACACTACGATAACGCATGTGCTCACAAAGCACATGTGATTCAAGAGTATTTGGCAACAGAGAACGTAAAGCCTCTTTCGCACCCTCAATACCTACCGGACCTAGCCCCTTGTGACTTTTTCTTTTTCCCCCCAGTCAAAGATCGAATGAGAGGGAAGCAAATTCGGTGATAACGAAGAAACGCTATTTATATTCAATAAAATCATCAAGGGGATACCTGCTTGGGAGTGGCATAATTCCCTTTGTCTTTTGGTTTAGTACGATGCAGATGTGCAGCAAACGCTAATGGAAGTACGTCGAAAAGTTGTAAAAAATTCAGCTATCTAGAACTGGCAGAACATGACAAGTCCGAGCACAGTACAAGTATACGCATGAGCATCAGTAGCTACGTTTCTGTGATATAATGGCAAATCTTTACCCCACCATGGTGATGATTTTCGCTAGATTCCTCTTTTTTTTTTTTTTAAATTGCCTACAAAACTTTTGAAATGTGCTATGATGCAAAGATAATCACTACACATTATGTAAGCTTTGGAAGGTAGTCGACATCATCTTTTCAGCCCCTAAGCCCTATAGTCTTGATAACCATTTTCATAGGAATTTTGCTAGCGTTGTCCTTAATTTTCTCTGCCTGTATGTTATAATAGTAAAGTTATTTGGCCACAGAAAAAGGCTCAGACGTACGTCTTTCATGCGGGCAAACAGCAACCAACACTGCCTAATATGCGATCCGATATCACCAGACTACAAAACAAAGGGAAATGTCTACAACAACAACGAATTACTTATTCTGATAACCAATCTCATAAAGGATTTAAGAGCTTTGCCATTATTCTATTCACGACATGGTCCACAATGTTTCTTCCACCTTACCGTTTCCCCATGTCTATGAGAACCTCTTGACTTGTTACTTAAAGAGGTAGGATAATACAGTTCACATAAGTGTTAAAGGTTGATTCCACTCTGACTGAAATTCACTTCTCTGTACACAGGTTGGCACATTGTACACTGAGAAAACGCTCCTTTCATTATCGTGTCGCTGAATATTGAAGACAAGATGTTGCGACACCGGGGGTGGGGGGTATTAAAAAGAGAAATCTCAGAACTAAACTTCGACTCTCGGAAGAAAGGCGTTTTGTCAAAGTACAGTAGTATTATGAATTTGGGTCTCGAGGATAAAACTGGGTTGCGGTTAATCTATCAATAGACGAACTTGGTTAAACGTGATATGCGTCACAGGGAGACGGAGTCTCGAAATCAAAGGAATCAATACTCCTCATGTTGCCATTGATCCCTTATCCTTGCTGTCCTACTGGGCATGGCCACGCGAGTTGAAATGTATAACAAACTGCAGTTCCGATGTCTATTATTACCCGAGGCGCTAACGCAAAAACTTTTCAACAGTTACCTTTCATTCTACGTTTAACTCTATTTAATACACTGTGTGATGCACTGTGAAAGCCACTCCCCCATCTTCCTTTTCTGAAAAAAAAAAAAAACTGGCCCTTCTTTGTTTCTTCTAAGATGATTTAGGAATAACCCACTGAATACTCGACATCTCTAATTTGAATGGGTTGATATAAAAGATTTTGAATCTTATACCACGAAACCATGAACGTAAAGCAGCAAAAATAAGAGTTGTTCATCTGTTGGCCATGCTCTAGCGTAACGTTGCTAGAGATGGCTTGGATAGAAACTAAGTTCAAGTCATTGATTGCATTTTCTGTGCTCTTATATTATGTTTTTGTTTCAGTGAACAACAACAACAAGAGCACCAACACCAACACCACCACCACCACCAACAACAACAACAACAGCAGCAGCAGCAACAACAACAACAAACCAACCAACCAAAACCAAATAAAAACATGTCTTGTATTACGTTACAGCGGTTCCATGTCACAAGATAATATTAACTTGCCAAAAAATAATAAGGTAGTTCTTGAAAATATTTTCTATTAGATGTTTTTCCCCTCTCTCCATTACAGAAAATAGCATGTGTAAATTGTTGCTGACAGTAGGGGGCCACGTGATTTTAAACTTTGGGGGTAAGGGAGGTCGCGTCATGGTAGGAGCCATTCTCTTAAATAACCAGTTAAATCGAGCACCGTGATCTTCACACTTGTCTAAAACATCTAAAGACACAAACACAAATAAACCTACATAAAATGGACAATAACAATAAATAAATAAATAAATAGATAAATAAATAAATAAATAAATAAATAAAATAAATAAATAAATAAATAAATAAATAAATAAATAAATAAATAAAAACAACTGCAACTTTTCTTTGTAGGTAAACTGATGGCCTGGGTAATAACTTATGTCGGGAGGAAAGGGGAAGGGGAGGAGGGGCATTATTTTTCTTCCTTCATATTTGGCTTGGAAATTGTCTCTCTGTTTTATCAAAGACATATGGGGTGTAAAATTCATTGCCTCGACAAGAGATATTAGATCACATTAACTCGAATCCAGATTTCTGCCGATTTCTATCTTGGCGAAGCATAACAAGCTGCCGGATGCATATTTTCAGGTCAGATTGATCTGGCACTTATGGTTTGTTAACAGCTATTTCATTTCCATTTCATTTTGGTCGATCGGATCTTGGATAGGCATTGAGGTAGAGATTTATAGCGAACATTTACAAAACGACAGAAAGAGTGATTGCTTAAGGCTTGCTCTGAATCTTGCAGTGGAATGAAACAGGAAGCACTGGACTTCTTTGTTCATACTGTGTACCACAAAGTACATGCATTTCAAGTGGGATACTGACTATTATACTTGACTATAATATATTATTTGACTATTTAAGGTTTTTAATCGAGAATGTCCGATATTTTGTGCTGTTGTTTACATTCAGCTTACATGTCATCAAATCTCCGGGCACGTGAAGATTCAAAAATACCAATTCGTAGCTATGACTGACTGTTGACTGCTTTGGTTTTTTTCAACTGGTATATCTTCTGTTCCATTAATTTGAATGTTCGCTTCTCTTTCGTTTCTCGTGTTAAACTTTGGTTTTGCGATTCGCACTTTCCTCATCCTCCTCGCTGTTTCCAAGTACACGTACATGTATCTGGAATTTCAACTGCTGTTCTGATGTTATAGGTTCCATCTGTTAAATTTCATTTTTATTCCGATTCGAGTTCCCTATTGGCCCCATGGCATGCCCCCCCCCCCACACACACACCGTATTACTAATGCATTTTTCAAGCCACATCTTTTCTTCGAGTTTTGTGAATCTAATCCGTTGTAATAACAATAGATAGGCCCAACTCCCCCAGGACAAGGAAATTAATAATGTAATGGATCGATCACCAAGACAGAGGCCCACGACAACACTGCATTATTCAGACCAATGTTTTCAGACACATGGAACCTTCAGTGGATCTATGGGGAGACGGTGGTCTATTGCGATCAATGCCGTCATTTTGTGAGCTTGCGGCAGAGGTAGGAAAATGGCAAGGAGTACAGTTTTTTCCCTTAAATTTTACTATTTGAAGAAACAGGCTCTATCACTGGGCGAACGAGGCGGTTGATAAAAAAAAAAACAACAACAACAACAAAAAAACTTCAGAACAAAACAACTCCTTTTTCCTTTTTCTCCCCTTGATCAATTCCGGGCGGAGATGGCCCTACAATGACAAATTAAATATCAGTTTGTTCCAATATTTTTTTCAACAATTATTATGCCTGCAAGACAGTCGAATAGCAAAACGTCCTACCACACATAGCGGATTTCATGTCAGCTATTTACAGAACTGTTTCATGTACCTCGTAGTCTTGAACAGCAAAACCATCAGATCATTCACGGAAATAGATGTAATGGCTATTTAAAGTTTTTCTTCGCTCACTCCTCTTAAATCCTCCTCATTTTTAATGGGATCTTGTGTGCTGATCATCGGCCGCAATATTCCTCTAAAAGAGGCAGTGCTGGACGTACATTGTGGTCATCATGATATGATTATATTACTGAAAATCTCCAACTCAAACATTACTGGTACCTACAGATTCACCAGCGATGAAAAACAAATCAGAACCGAAACTGGTGAACTAACAACACTGTAACTATAATCTGCAGATTTTGATGAAATTCTCTCATCAGCTATGGCTTCTGAGCGACTGGACTGGAGACAGACTGTGTGACAAGGCTTTCCCGATCTGAGGAGTTTAATGCCGGACAGACTGAGGCAAAGAACCAACTGAAACAAAGACCCGAGGCAAAAACGCAACCGAGTGCAGATACATAGAGACTGAAGGATATACAAACTGATTCGCGATTGGTACAAACGTTGAACCTATCTCTTATGGGACTGCCATCAATCATGATTCACAAGGACGGGCGACTAAACTAGTGAACTCCCTTGAATACACCAAATCTACACCAATGTCACTTTGTTCAAGTTGTCATCAGCAAACACTTGTGGACTATATTTCTTTGCCCTGCCTGAGGGCTAAATAACTGGTCGATTGAAACAGTGGGGAGCGAGAGGAGGAAGTGTCATGTATCCTAGCAACAAATACACATAGGTAAATATATAGCCTCATTATCGTTAGTTGTGGGAGGGCGAAAAAAATAGATAAGGGACTGTGGAGGGCAGATAGGCTGACATGTACATGTATTAAGTTCATGAGGGGAGGCTGCTTAACATCATAACCTCCATTCATTTATAATTAGTCAATGTACAGTCAGAGACAGTGCCCGTATATACATAACCAACGTCTATCATTTTTTGGAGAGTTTCGACAAAAAGTGTTACTTTCACGATTTAAGGTCGTAATTATTGTTACTATATTTATACTTTCTACTTTCAAAACTGTCGTGGCTGCAAATTTCTGAACGCGCTCCGAAGTTCTAATCAAATTCATATAAAAACCCGAAGGCTTGTAGTAGCAAACGTGTTTTGCTACATCCCCCCCCCCCCTCCTCTCTCTCTATCCCGTGCTTTGTCGACATTGCGAGCAATGTCAAGAAGCTACAGATCCACTGGTCATAATACAGATTTATGTATTGAATTTGTATTTATTTATAGTTCGACATAATATAACACAAGAGATGCACAAAATAGTAGCCTACATGTGCTTTCATGCTGTTACTAGATGATTACTCCAACTTTTGCTTGGTTTCACTTGCCTCTATGGTATATCACCTTCCTGAAGGCCTACAAACCATAATTGTACTTTTCAGATACATGTATTGTCTTTTCATCATAGATGCAGAAAATAAACATTATTATACTAACTGTAGCCATGTATTAATTCTACTACTGTAACTTCACAGGAAGTCAGCAGCAATGATAGCAATGACAAAAGGACATAATAACTGCACACAAAGTAATGACAACCACATCACAGTAACTGGTCAACAAAATAATCAGCCCAAGCAAATACATGTACATGATCATGATAATATTGTAACACCCACAACAAAAAAGATAGGCAAACCACTATTTGAGTGGCATCAGTGCTTTTCCAGTCCAGCTGAGCTTGACCAATTCAATAACCTGGAGAGAATGAATGAATATGGACACTAGTCACTGGGGTACCATATCATTCCCATTGTGGTGACCTACTGCCAAGTCTAGTGTTGCCTGACCAAGGTGAGGGTTATTTCTGTCCAGAAAAGGCAACAAGGCAATGATCTAAGAAAAAGATGGAAATACATGTATGTTCAGAAAATGAATACTTATGTTTGTCTCCCCAGCTAACTGGCATGGGCTAGAACCCTGAAAAGCACCTTAACCTTTTGATAATTCTTCTGTTTAGGACACTATCTCTTAAAAAAGCAAGCAGAATACTTTATTTTCTAATTTGTACTTAAATTTTACATTTCACCACAGCAACAACTTCTTTGAAAGATAGCAATTGAGACGAGTTACAAGGCTGGTCGTGAAATACATAAACCCAAGCATCTACAGCTTACAAGATAGTCTACAGTTTAGACATAAATAAGAAAGACAATATCTGTTCACATTGGTTTTTTTAGTGGCGCTTCTTTTTTTTTTTTATACCTCTCTAATATATCCACAACATAGGGAACAAAAAGAACACAATCTAGCATTTTTTTCAGGAGGTGTCATGAGAAATCTCTATATGACACAAATATTTCAGGATATCTTTTATCTTTTTATTGTCTGACTAACATTCTTATGTCAAAACTCAGAGTGCAACTCTCATTCCAAGTGTGTCTAAGCTGCTGTCAATAAATAAACAAATGAAACAAACAAAGCTTCCCCCTCCACAAAAAGAACAAAAAAAAAAAAACAACAACAACAACAACAACAACAACAACAAAAGAATACCTTCATCTTCAGCACAAATTCCTAACCCCTTTTTGCAAAATACACAAAAAATAGCCATTACATGGTTCAGGAATAGAAGATGGAAAAAAAAAAAAAAATCAAGAAATCATAGCATTTGTTCTGGTGCTATTGAAAAAAAGACTTACTTGCAGATAACACTGATTTCTCTAATCTTTCATTTGTGAGAGGGATAATAGTACAAACAACACAGATCATAATAATAATAATAAATTATAAAATGTAATAACAATGGGCATTATTATATATCCACCTCACTCCCCTGGGGTCAGGTTACGCTTTATATATGTCTCACAACATCCTGGTGGAGGTTATCTTGATCAGGGGTCAGAGGAGCTTTGCTGAACTAAAATGTTTTTCTGTCTTACGCAAATAAAATACAGTGGCCTCTGCCTAAGAATCCAGTTGTCGGGAGACAAAAAATGCGAACTCTTAGGTGGACCGGTTCTTAGGCAGATTGACATAACCTGTCTAACCACAGATCTTCACCACAATTTTCAGTTGATCGTTACCAATCTATTCGAATAAGTGCAGCCATCTTCACTGTGTGTACGTTATAAGTAGATCTGGCAATCCCTGATCTTTTTTCAGTGTATAATTACACCGATAATGCTCAGCATTTAAACACTGAGTAAGTTTCCACATAACGGTACTGTTGAAAACATGATACTGCTATGCTACCCTATAGATAATGCACGAGTGACTCATGTAATTACAGACCGACTGAAGTAACAAAACAACTGACCAGCTAAACGTACTCCTCCTTATTTACAGAGCCAATAACAAGTGAGATGGATCAGAGAGATGGATGTGATGGATGTGGCCTGATTATGCAATCATACATCAACCGTCATTTTCACTCCTTTGTCCACCTATTCTCTTCATCCCTGTCCCCATTTTACTGCACATCTAGCACTATGCATTTCTCTCAAGTGGACAATATGATGTGGAATTACACCACAAGTACTTTGGTGTCTTGGCCCGACACTGGACTCTGAGGCGGATTTTTTATTTGGAAGTGGGTTCTTTGAAAGATAAAT
Source organism: Peronia verruculata (assembly GCA_038406235.1). Classification (NCBI taxonomy): domain Eukaryota; kingdom Metazoa; phylum Mollusca; class Gastropoda; order Systellommatophora; family Onchidiidae; genus Peronia; species Peronia verruculata. Next base: position 17,048 of record JBCAUA010677059.1, read on the forward strand.
TAAATTATGGAGGAAAATTCCGTTTTGCATCAGAAGCAGGTTCTTAGGTCGACCAGGCTCTTAGGTGGAGACCACTGTATGTCATGTCAAAAACAAAAAAACAAAAGTAACAAGAAGTTAATTTGTGTGGCACTTATCTCACAAAGTAATACATTACAGCAACAATGCTTTTCTAAAACATTCCTCAGAACAAAGTATAGTCAGCAAGAAGACACCTAAGCACAAAATCATTAATCTCAAAGGGGTAAAAAAAATGCACAGGATATTGTAGAAAAGCAAATTAGGAGATCAATAGTAAGTCTATTCTCATTATGCTCTATTGTATTAATCCTTAATAGATAATATAAATTTTGATCTAGAGCTAGAAATTGGGTGTACCCTAAACTCGCTGATTTGGGGAAGCCCTGATTGCAGCACAGAAAATAGAATTTTTTAAATGAAGTTAAATTTGATAGAATTCTAGAATAAGACTCGTTTCTTGTATACATAATGCATGGCAATATCTTTGTTTTGCCAGCCACAAGATATAGATCAAGATAGAATTAGAGTCCATAAGGCTAAGGCTTAACTTCTAGATAGATCAATTCCACATTTCCTTCAACTAGACCGTGAAAAGAAAAAAACACAGAAAAAATACAAACACTATCAAAAAGATATAAACACACACACATAATACAAGGAACAGAAAACAAATTTAAAACAAAAATAGATGTGGACGCCGCTTGAGCTGGAGATCAGATCTGCCATCTCTGTTGATGACATATAATATAAAGCAAAAATATCTCCTTCAACTAACCGTCAAAAAAAAAAAAAAGAAAAATGAACAGCAAAATACAAAAATTACATGTATGTCACACACATAACAAACAAGCAAAGAAAGGAAAAAAATAGATAACAACTGAGGCTCCAACTCTCAATTATGTGATGGCACATACTAGTACAATGGAACCTGTGTGCCTTGATTTTGCTTATTGGCTGCCATGGCCTCAATAGAATGATTCTTGCGCATCTGAACCATGGGAGCCGATTGGGTTTTGGAAAAAAACATGGATAGCTTAAAAAAAATTTTAAAAAGTAAAAACATGGGGTAGGTAACAGACTTAGGGCTAAAACTCTTTTCTGTGAGTGACAGACTTAGAACCTTTCAAGGCTATTCAACCTAGAAATCCTCCAAATAATAAAAGTAATGTTGACGTTCTTCTATTTCTTTTATATCTCTTTTGTTATAAACCACTCATTTTCAACTGACTCCCTGATCACCAACAGGCCTAATGTGTGACAAATTTCAAATGGCCTTCCTGTAGTCTCTTTTTCGTATCAAGTGTTAATTTACCATTTATGTATTTATTTATTTTCCGGTAATTTTAATAAAAAACACCACTTTCGATATTTGGAGGGCATCTAAGTTGAATAGGCTCTAAATGTTTTAAGTCTGTCACAGTGAGGAGTATAAGTCATAAATTTTCTCCCCACCCTGTGCTTTTAGTGTTTTTTCACTAAAACTGCTTCCTTCCATAGTGCAGCCAGGTCAATGTCTCTGAGAGTCGATGTTCTGCTCAATCTGAACTGGAAGTTCTCCCCATGCACAGGATCCACTGTACTAGTATGTCTGTCACGGCGTCACAAAACCCCCAAAATTGTGACTTTTAGTTGCTGCAGTTTTGTGCTGCAAAGCCATTAATCGTCCTTCCTGCCCACCTGTCACGGGCTCAACAAGCGGAACGCCAGCGTAGCCAGGAATTCTTCCTGTGACTCATAAATTTACTGACTTTAAAGTCTTATAAGTCTGATTCTAATTCTTCCCCATTCAGAATTTAAAAAATTCATTTCAAAATTTAGTTTAAGCTCTTTAAAACGGTGGAAATCCCATGTCCCTATGATTGTTAGTGTGAGTGATATAGATGTTTGAAAACTATGTATAGAAACCTACATTTCTGCCCCTAATTAGTTAGATAATTATTTATGTCTCAAGTTTCCTGCGCAGTGACTCTTCAGTTTTTGAATGATTGTCATCTTCTACATTTAAACTTTTAATCCTCTAAATTTCATATACTCTTCACCATTACTTTTAAAACTGTAGCTTTTGAATATCACAACCTCTGCTTATCAAGACAATATTTCCTCTAACGGGCCCCAAATCGAGTAGCGTTTGATATCTTTCTCGTGAGCTTACAATGGAAGAACATTCACTGGACACGTATAGGGCTATATTGAATGAAGTGCATAGAAGAAAAATGTGACTCAGGACAAAAAAATATGCACATAAAAAGAAGAAGAAGAAGAAACTGTATGTGTGAGATAGTGAAAAGGACATTAATTTTGTTTTTTCTGTTGATATAAGAGAAGACGAAGATGGGACCCACTCTAGGTATGCCAAACTTGTCTCTTTTCCATTAGAGATGTCAAACGGAAAGAAAGCACTGTTGCATATAAAGAGCCAAAGAACTAGCTGAATATATTATATCTGTTGTGCTTTTGATAGTCCAAAAACACCTCAACTCTGTTCCGTGTGCACTCATAGTGCACAGCAGAGACTAGGATATTGTCACTAGGAAACAGAGCATGGCAGAGTGAAAATGTAATAGTGTTGGATGGTGCAGAGAGCACTGAAGAAATATCGGGTGATGGAGAATACCAGTATGTGCACTATTATATGTTACAGTACCTCATTCTGTTTTTTAATCCCATTGACTATTCAACAGCCTCAAAATTTCTGAAACCTTCCACTCTCACATGTGAATGTGCGACATCACCACAAATTAAACAGCTATACACCACAACTGATGACAATCATAACAAAATTAAAGACAGGCCTCTGACAAATGATGAGGCAGAGTTTTTCACTTTTGTCAATGAAAAAAAATAAAAATAAAATAAAATGATAATTAAAAAATAATAATAATAATAATAAAAAAAATATATTAACAAAGGCTGATACCCGCTGAAGAATAAATGAGGTGCAAAACAAAGGGACAACCTCTGACCTTACAAATAGTAAAGAGCAATGTACATAAAACAGCTACCAGTTCATATCAAAGCTTGAAAAACAGGCCAGTGGCATTCATAATGATTTGGAGAAACTGAGGTTCATAGTGAATTCACGTCTTCATCAAGTCAGCCCAATGCTTCGTGTAACAGTTCCAACTATATCAATAAATAAAAAAGGCCACCAACAGGAGTTATTGGATCAGGATTGACTCTTTGTCTCACACACGTTGTCCATGGGAGAAAGTATGAAATTGTGTTTACAATTGAATGTGAAGTCTTCTAAGTAATCAACAGTCATGATATGGAAATGTTAGGTGATTGTCTCCTTTATTTTGGTGAAAGATAAAGATGTAATGATACGTATGGAACTTCATTTGACCCTGAAGTATCATTTTTGAATGGAAAGAAACAGCTGCATAGGGATGAAAATTGCCATGGAGGTATTATTTTCAGTGATGAGGATACTAAATTTGGCATATTTATGCATAAAGGCATTGTCTATAACGTCATGAAACTAAAATTCGATCTGACGTGTGGTTGTATAATTAACAGTAATGGAACTTATCACTCATAACTACATATTGAGATGAAAATTAGCCCAACTTCAGAAAAGTTTTCCGGCAAAGTATTTAAGCTAGAGGTCTGGTTTTTTTCACGAAACATTACAATCACTTAAGCTTAGTACAGTCGAAAAGAAACCATTCTTGCATTCCTTAATATAGAGGAGTAATTTAATGAAGAGACAGCCCTATAAACCAGTCTATTTTCCCCCCACAGTGCAGCGCCCACGAGGTAACCCAATACTCGTGACCCCGCTTGTGGTTTTGGGCCAAGCCCAGCGCAACTAAAGTGCCACCCTTGTGACGCCGTGCTGTGGATGATGGTAAACCATTCTGGCAACTTGTCTCCCTGGCCATGGATGACTGCTATCCTCCAGTGAAAATTTAATATTATAGTATACAGTCCAAATCAAAATGGCTTGACTGTTATCTTGTTTTCTGTCCTTGTTCCCTCCCTCCCCCCTCTCTTTTTAAATTTTAATCAGTGATATACATTTAAGTCAAATGTGTATCAATATTGGATATTTTGGAGTTTTACAAAGTGAGACACCAAAGTGCTCTCTGAAATGGGTATGAAATTCGAGCTAAATGGAAAATTAGAAACTAAATTCCCAGATGCAGGGTTACTCCTTACTTTATTGTCTGGTCTTTAAACGGTAACAGTAACAGTAGTATGCTGTATACCTATAAAATCACCCCTAGATAGGATTCAACACAACAAAAGCATCATACTTAAACGACCAGCTTTTCAGGGAATTGTTAAATGTATTAATAAACTGTAGATCTGAGGTCACAAGTTCTTTTATAATTATTGACTGAGTTCGATTTCCAATCATCAAATCGTATGACTCCTCCAAGTCCTGCAGTAGCACAGCTTTAATCAACCTATGCTAAACATGGCTGTCAGATTTATATATATTCCTGCCGAACCTACCTTAAAATAATCAGTCCTGTCGTCTATAACCATCTACTCATTGTTCATTCGTAGGTCTATGAGAAAGAGGTTTTATCATCATTTTACTTTCCACTGGATCTTCAAAAGAACAGCATGCAGCCATTCCTGACTGTTTGGCGTCGGTGTCAAGGAAATGGTATTAGGCAAAGCTAGCTTCATAATTTCGAAACTTACAAAAATAAAAATTTGATAAAAATATACCAATTAATCAGATCTTGATCTCAGAAGCATCTTCACTGAATATCATGAGAATGGTATCAAACCATGCATCATATTTTCTACACAGACCAACTTTATACGAAACTAGTTTACGAGTGTTCTTGTTTATGGCCTCCTACGTGTAGTGTCCAAGTTTTGACTGCTAGCCTACCAACAACGGTAACCGTTCGAAGATGGGCATGGCGTTCTTACACATGGTTATCATAGGCCTAGTTGCCGGCTTCCTGCTGTGCTTAAGCTTTGTGCATGGTCAGGCAACCGAAGATACATGCCATTCTTATGCAGGAGGCCAGGTTTATCCCCAGGAGACGAGACGAACAACTGGACACACTATTCAGTGGAGCCAAGCCGTTAGTAAGTAGCCAAGTATTAACGTGGCACAAGAATCATTTTTAATCCTACCCTACAACTGCGCGTCCCATCACAGGTAAAGGCTAAGCAAATCCTGCATACGAAGATCGAAAGACCTGCATTTTTTCAGTGACTCAAGGGTCCCCTGGCTTCTTCTGGGTTGGGACGCCTAGATCTAGACGTTTTGTTTTTGTAGGCCTAGATCTAGAATCGATCTAGATCTAAATCTAGTATCTAGATCTAGATCTAAAAATCTATGCGTTCTGATGTTCATTGAGTTGTAACTTGTTTGTTTATTTGTAATCAGGATGGTGTATTCTAAAGGAAGTGATGTCTAGATCTAGAGTGGTAAATCTATACATGGAGATTTATACCCTGTGTCAGTTGTAGGGCACACGGTTTTTCAGCCAAGGCATACATTATAATATAGGGTAAAACAAACAGATGTGCCAAACTTACTTCAATAAAGTCGACTTTGGTCAAATTGTTTATTTTGATCTATGATCAGGAATCTAGATATCTAGATCTAGTTAGATCTATAGCAAATCAGAAATTTAAAAAATCAGTCTCTTTACATTACCAATTAATTTTGGAGATTCTGTGAGTGACAATCCTAGAGGGAGTGTGGTTGTGTGAGTAATCATACATGACCAGTGGATGTAAACACAGGAAAGGACCAGAGCTGTAGTGCTGGATGGTCTTGCTCTTAATCTTTTGTTGCTCATGTGGAGGGAGGTAGTGAAAACTGTGTTTTTTTAATATTGTGAGTGTCACTCTGTGCTTTAGTTTACATCGTTGAACACACTGTGGTGCTGTGATTGCGGCTCATTGGTGTAACAGTCTCCATATTGAACAGTCTAAAAAAACAGTCTCAGAGAAACTTCCCCATGCATTTCGACAGGAAAAAAAAAAAGGATTTTGCGTCATTGTTTAAGGTGGATTTCAGCTCCTATTTGCGATTCGGCCAACCCTCTAGAGGTTCAGAAAGTGTCCATTGTAAATTATTTTTGCAATTGTTTTGTTTTTTTTCCATTGAGAGTAGTGTCCTTGCTCCATGGTCAGATTTGATTCTGACGGATTAGCATGCGTTTTTTATCTCCACATTCACTTCTTAACTTTGCTTTCACCTGGAATTCCCCCTGGGACATTGGCCAGCGACAAGAGCTCTCCGGGCATCCCAGTCCTGAACCAGATGTTCCAGCTGCCCTCAAGTGGAACCCATCCTTTGGGTATCTGCTTCCATGTCCTGACGCCAGGTGTTTTTTGGTGGGCCTCTTTTCCTTTTCCCTTGGGTGTTCCAGGTTAGGGCCTGTCTTGTGAGACTGGATGCAGGTTTCTGAAGCGTATGTCCGATCCATCTCCAGCGTCTCTGCAGTATCTCTTCTTCTATGGGCTGTTGTTTCGTTCGTTTCAACAGCTCTTGGTTGCTGATGACGTCAGGCCAGCGAATTCGCATGATCTTCCTGAGGCATGTGTTGATGAACGTCTGGATTTTCTTCATAGTCGTGATGGTAGTTCTCCACGTCTCTGCACCATACAGTAGTATAGGCTTAATTTCTGTGTTGAACATCCTGATTTTGATGTAAATTGTCAGGTCTCTAGTATTCCAGACGTTTTTCATTTGTTGGAAGACTGCCCTTGCCTTACCGATTTGCACTCTCACGTCTGTATGTGTCCCAACCCTGTCTGTCCACGATGCTGCCTAGATACATGAAATTTTCCACCTCTTCCAGTGCTTCACCTTCCAGCATGATAGGGGTTTCGTTTCCTGCGTTTACCTTGAGGATCTTGCTCTTCCCCTATGGATATTTAACCCTATGCTTGCAGAGTTGTCTGCCACAGCATTGGTTTTCTCCTGCATCTGTTGTTTATTATGGGCAAGGAGGGCAAGGTCGTTGGCGAAGTCAAGGTCATCCAGTTGTTGCCACGGCGTCCACTGAATGCCATTTCTCTTTCGAGCTGTAGATGTCTTCATTATCCAGTTTATAGCTAGCAGGAAATGAAAGGTGATAGGAGGCAGCCCTGCCTCACTCCTGTCCGTACTTGGAAGGCATCAGTGATCTGTCTGTTATGTATCACTCTACATGACTTCCCTTCGTAGGAATTCTTGATAATGTTGGTGATTTTTCTCAGCACTCCATAGTGTGTCAACAACTTCCAGAGGGCCTGTCTGTCCATGCTGTGGAAGGCCTTCTCATAATCTATAAAACTGACATAAAGAGGTGAATTCCATTCCAGTGACTTTTAAGAATGAATCTCTACATTGTCAGTAAATAGATGAACTTCACATCATCCACAATATCATGATGAATCTTCATATACCAGTTATATTTGCTTACTGTAATGTAGTAGGCCAGGACTACATGTATCAGCTTCTCATACAAAATTTTTGTAAGATAAAAAGAAATCATTTGTGCTGAAAAGAATTGCCACATCTTTCAAATGAGCATAAGAAATTTTTACTTTTAAGTTAGCTCAACATGCACCAAAAAATGTGGACTTTTCGTTTCTTCTGTGCAATGTAATTTTGGCTGTAGAAATACAGTGTAATGTTTATGCTGATAGATTATGTTGAGATTAAATTAAGACTTCCAGAATGTCTCAAGCATATGTTTATAAAATTCTGTATGTCACTCTAGTAAGTACTACTAGCTGCACTGAACTTCTCTAATTTTTGGCTGCTTTGAGGAAGAAAATTTATAGCCCAAGGTATGAAAGTTTGTTAAATTCCATCATGACTCCAACTCTATGGAAAGACAATTTCTGAGGAAGTCTTGTTAGGCAGTTTATTTTGTACGCACTCCCTGGTCTTCTTTCTTTCTAATGCTTGGTCACATAATGGCATGGTCTTCTGCAAGTTTTGTTGGGCCCATGGTGAAAATGATTCATTTCATGATGTCTAGTTACATAGTGTTTTTATGCTAAATGTATGTATGAAACATGAAAAAGATGCTATGATGGGTGTTAGGGAGAACTCTTTGAACATTCTTATCTAAATAGTTGTAGTATAGTAAAGGTGAAGTCAGAATTATTCCCATCCAAGTCTGAAATGAAAGTACTGAAAAGTTTTCAGCCGATATTCTTTGATTTGTAACATTTATAACAGTTGAATAAATGTCAAATTACAGAAATGTTACAAGTTTAAATGAACAGCTTTCAAACATTTCTATTCAGTGACACAAAGGAATGTCTCATTTTACCAAGAACCAATCAGTGCTCGACAATCATACATATGATGTAAAGGTTTTGAAGAGCTTCTTTCAATGCAGATCTCCCCAATGCTAGTGGTTTTTTAGATATCCCATTTGCTTCAGCCATTTTGCCTTGTTCATCGATGTATAATTTTTAATCTTTCTGTCATGAAATGTTTCTACTCTTACTTTTAAATATATGTTTAAGGCTGTTGCGAGACTTATCAGAACTAGTTCTCAAGCCAGATTTTCAGGAGAGAGATTCTTTTCTTATTATAAATTTAACAAAAAAAAACCCAAAAAACAGAAGAAACAATTTGCAGTGTTTTTATCGCTATTAGTGTCTGTGCACATGATTAACCTTTACCAGAAAAGCAGACTATGTTAACTGGATTTGTTTTGCAATCTATGAATAGAAAAGAAACAAGAAATGAATGTGTTCACTTGACAGTTAGCAACTCTTGGAAAAAAAATTGTCTCGTGCCCAGGGCAAATGAGTCGCAAGTCATGTTGGGTGAGTTCAAGTCACAGCAGTTTTTGATGTTTTTTTTACTATTTTCCGATTGTGTTACCAAAATATCTCTTTTTTTCAGGTTAAAAAGGGTTAAATTGTCATTTTGTGGAAACAAAAACAAAAAAAAATTAATATCTCACTCGGAAAGTGGTTAAAAACGACCAAAAACAGACATATATCTTTATTCCCCGACGCTACTTCCGACTCATTTGCCCTGGTCCAAGACAATTCTCACGAAAGGTGGTTTTGACAAGATTGAAAGCGTATGATAATATCATGAAATCAGCTATAATGAAACTAAGGTTATATTGATCTCTTGTGACATGAAACTAAGATTATATATGTAGAATTTTGAATAATTTCAAAAATAGGGGAATCATTCATCAGCAGAACAATATATGCGGTCTAACAAAAATTTTAAAAAATTATTTTAAACGAAGGTCCAAGGTGGAAAAAAAAAAAGATGACTTAAGATACAAAGTGAATACCAGTTATTAATTTTTTCAGTCATTCATGTTTGTTCTTAGGACCAAACCTAAATAAAAGGGTCACATTTGACAGTATTTTTCCCCACAAGGCTCCTAGCCCTGTTGCAAGTTATCAACTTCCAGACTGACTGAGTAGAATAACATCTGTTACAGTAGTTGGCATACCCATCTCTGTTTTGCTTGGTTACCCAACTGGCCATTAGCTATTCAAAATGATACATGAACCCTGACAAAATCAATAGCAAAATGGATGTGTTGATCTCTGTATATTATCTGAGTCACTGAAGCGTTCCATGGAATATTCTGATTGGCATGAGTGCTTTCTTCCTGTTTATGATTGGTGTAATCAGGAAAGTCATTTATTTCTAGCTGCTACAGTTATTGTTATGACTTTGCTTTTGCTGAGCTGGTGATGGTGACTTGGATATTAAGGACATTGGTGATGAAACTTTTGCTGGGTGGATGAAAATATCAGCATTGTGAATTCTTTTGGTGAAGGCAGCTTGCCTCTGTTGATGCAAGAAAATGGGATGGATATTAATGCTTGTACTGAATGCAGGAAAAAAAAAGGGGGGAACTGAAGAGCAAATAAAGAAAAATGACATCACTGCTTCTTTTAATGCTTTAGTTATGTTCAAATGTGTTCAAACTCAGAAATAAAGATCGGTACTTCTATGGAGTTTTTTAGGTCTTTTTTTTTTTTACTTAAAAATTAACATTAATGTATGCAGACTGAACTCTCACTTCACCTTGTTATCTCACAGATCTGTCAAAATCTTCAATTTATTGAATATTTTTTCTGATGAAACATAATGCATCATTTTCAAGACACAATCATCATCGATTCTAAACCTTTTATTGTCACTTTGGTGATAAGAAAGTATGCTTCTAAGGCCAGGCTGTTATGTTCAATGTAGGTAATCTTGTCTCTGAATTCCAACAAAGGTTTCAAAAAGAAGGAGGGAAAAAAAAATCATAAAAATAAACATATATGTCTTGTGCCCAGGGCAAATGAGTCGCAAGTCGCGTCAGGTGAGTTCAAGTCACCGCCTTTTTTTTTTTTTTTTTTACTATTCTCCAACTATGATACCAAAATATTTCTTTTTTTTTTTTTTCAGATTAAAAAAGTTAAATTGTCATTTTGTGAAAACAAATAGTATCTTAGTCGGAAAGTTTTAAAAACGACCAAAAACGCCCATATGTCTTCATTGCTCGGCGCGACTTCCGACCCATTTGCCCTAGTCGCAAGACATATAAAGAAAGACAACCATTAAAAAATCTTGACAACAGTAACCATCTTAATTCATGATCTTGGGGCTTATCAGTCCAGGGTTAATACATTGAACATCTAAACCTACTGTTTATCAAGTTTTTCTGCTTTGTTTTGTATTTGAACAGTTTCAAAGCATGCCCCAGACTGGAATGGAACTGCTGTCATCAATGGAGAGTTCAAAGATATCAAGCTTTCTGACTTTAGAGGCAAATACCTTGTCTTCTTTTTTTATCCTCTGGACTTGTAAGTTCTCATTTTTCATTTGTATGTGTCTTTGCTTGTTTTCATCTTTTGTTTATTAAAAGTGATTATTAAATTCTGTTACTTCAGCTGATTTTTATGTTTATTCTTAACTTTGATTATTACAGAAAACTTCTGGTAATTTGAAAAGGACATTTTCCTTTTTTTTTTTTTTTATTAACTCAGCTAGATAAGAAAATATAATTATCAGTTGCAGAGAAGATTTTCAGCAAAATATGCCAACAAGAGTTAAAATGTCATGAAGAGCCTTTTTCTTTAATCTGTCTTTCAGTACATTTGTGTGTCCAACTGAGATTATTGCCTTCAGTGATAGCATGGAAGAGTTCCGTAAAATCAATGCTGAAGTCGTTGGTTGCTCAGTGGATTCACAGTTTACACATCTTGCATGGTAAGTTTTAGATGAGATGAATAAATATCATTGTTACCTAAAACTAATTATGGAAGCAATGTTGTAAAATGTCAGCTTAAAAATAGACTTGTTCAACATGCACAGTTTCCTTGAAATGGCTGTCAGTCATGTCTACAAGGTAAACTATGTGTTTGGATTGTGTTTTATCATTATGTTGGAGATCATATTTCTGATCATATTCATATCGTCGCTGTCAGGCTCTAACCATGTAACTGCAAAATTAGGTCAAATCGTTTTTTTCGCTCATATTGTAGTGCACCTTGTATTACATACTATGTGTAAATATCTCATGAAAATATTTATTAGAAATGCCAGAATTTGCAATCACACTTGACTACCAAACCATCATCTCTGCCGCGCAAACCATGTATCTGCGCAAGGGGAGGCGACCGACCACTGGTACCTTATTGCTGTTCATTTGTATTTGCCATAATTGCTCTAAGCCACGTCGAAAAAAGTGGTTTGACAGAGTTAAAAGATATTTAGTCTCTGCATAATTCACGCCAGTATTAATTTAATCAGGCGCTATACTACAAGATTATTACACATTAATCATTTACTGTGTACGAATCTGTTAGTCTGTTGGGAAGTTTCTCTCATCATGCCTGTTACAATCCGTCTGTTAGTCACCTGCTGAGGTTGCACAACTTCCAGATCTTTGACATATTGGACTGTTCAAACACTCTCTTTGGTCAAGTGTTCTCTCTTATCTTCAACAGCTCTGCCTTGTCACATTCTCCTCTCCTTTTTTTCTTTCCTATACTGACCCCTCTTTGTTCCTACAATGAAACATGCCCCACTTATAACAACTTGCGTCTATTTATACATTAGGTATTATCTCTGGCCATGTGTCAGCCCGGATGTTTCTTTCTTTTGCTTTTCATAGTAAAATGTAATAGAGCAAGGTGCACACAAATGATTACACGTTCCATAAACCGAACATGATAGCACTGTATACAATGTAAAACCACTAACAGTAGACTTCAACACTGTACCGAAGTTTCTGAAATGCACGACATCAGCGCTATTTATAATTTCCTATCAGCTTAAAGTCAGGTTATAAATCGCTGAACAAAGACAAGAAAATCTTACAATACAATGAATTTTATGACAGATATCCTGAACTTTTGACAATAGATCCACATGGCTGTGGGTGTAATTAGATGTACCACCTTAAGTGGTTGTCTTGTCTTATTTGCAAAGCCATTTTTTTTTTTGTTATAACTGTTTTTTTATTATTTTTTTCTTTGTCTTTTTTTTTTTCTCATCAGTCAAATTTCATTTATTAGAATGATTACCATAACCATTCAGAACATAGCTGCATATACTGACAAATTTTCGTTTTTTTTTTTTTTCTTTTTCAAATTCGATCATATGGTAGGGTTATGAAATGTTCTGCAAAGATGAATTAAAACGAGTAACGTGTTTATGAAGCTGACAAACTCACATTCTTAGGTCATTTTAAGAATTTTTAAATTTTCGGCAGTTATAAATATCCATACCACTGTGACTGGTCTCAAACACTACTATATAACATTGCACATACGGCTAAAAGCCTTCCTAGTGGTTTTAATTCCGTGAACCTTTCATGGTTCCATGAACCTTTTCAAAACAGTGATTAAAGACCCGATTATTTTAAAATAACAACGAAGTGTTCGGGGGGAAAAAAAAAAAAGAAAGAAACAGCAAAAATGGCCAGGCTTGGTCGTAATGAAAACGTGCAATAAACTAAACAACTAAACAGACACCGACAATAAGATAAACAAAAACAAACAAACAAAAATGAAATAAGAAAATAGTCTTGAGAGAATGTCAGGTGTTAAATGTTTTAAGATTATTGTAGCTTAGTGTACTGGACTGCATTGCTGTGATAAAAATCAGATCTAGCCAAGACACTAAACCTGTTCAAACAATTAACGATATCATTAGCATAATGTTGCTGTGTAAACCTACTCTGAAACATAACAACATGGCCTTGATATAGGCCCCGCGAACCGTGTAACCAGCTGGTTACGGCATAACCGTCGACAGAAACGCGAGCGCTAACCGTGTATCTGCACAAATGTCTCCATCAAATTTTGTTGCCCCTGTCTTTTAGGTAGATCTATGCGTATTTTCTACCGAAAAACAAAATAACAAAGATCTGGATAATTCGTGACGACACAAAACAGTTTTTTTTTTCCCTTCTCCTGTATAGTTGTCCGTTTCGCAGTTACACGATTAGAGCCCGACAGCGACGCTATCTATCTATCTATCTATCTATCTATCTATCTATCTATCTATCTATCTATCTATCTATCTATCTATCTATCT
>JBCAUA010677060.1:0-15548 GCA_038406235.1 Peronia verruculata
CACACACACACACACACACACACACACACACACACACACACACACACACACACACACACACACACACACACATCTGCGCACACAGGACAAACACATACAAAGAAAAATAAGCACGTGCACACAACACACACAGAGGGACTACCTTCATTATGTCGGCTTCCCGGTTGTGTAGAGCGTCGACAAATTTGTACTTGAGGTAGAAATCGTCTTTGACGGCATCGTAGGCTGGGACTGTTTTCCCCTTGATCTCTACCAGTGCGTGCCGGACGTCGGGGAAGATCTGGGCCGAGCGATTTCCCCACATGGTCACGTGTTTCACCTGTCAGGGAGAGACTGGAAACTTCATGAACTCTTCGCAAACAAGCCATTTTGACTATCAACCATATTACTTCCCTTTCCTAGGTACAAGAGTATAACACAAAGCATTGTTTAGAGCCATACCCTGTATGTGTTTGTTTTCATATATAAAAAAAAGGGGGGGCGGAAGCGGAAGTCTGACGTCATAATTCTCCGTTTCTGTTTACTTCCGTGTAAAAAAAGAGGGACTGATGCGGAAGTTTGACGTCATAATTCTCGAAAAAAGACGGGCGGAAGAGGAAGTAGAGACGTCATAATGAATGCATTTATGGAAGGTTACTTTTCCTACATGTTTGAAACGAAGAGCCAAAAATTCAGGAAAAATTCACCATACGATTAACACTCCTTTTTTTCTTTTTTGTTTCGTGACTTTTTTTTTTTAAATTAAATTTTCTTTCATGTGTTAAAAAAAAAAAAGTAAGAGTAAAAGTACCATCCCTTGACCCCCCAAGAAGCGAAATTGGCTTGGCCAATTCAGACCGTGTCGCCGCAGTGCAGCTCCACCGTACTTCCCCCGATATACATCAGGTACCCGTTTTACAGATGGGTGGGCTCAGGAAAATTGTGTGCTAAGTATCTTTCCTAAGGATACAACGTGCAACCGTTGCGATTCGAACCACCGACCTCTGCTTCCAAATTCCACAGCACAAACTACTGAGCTAACACGCCGCACTATCACTTAATACTGATGATTGGATAAGTCTTGTCATTATCATATCATCATCTTTATTGCAATGATGTTAGTAGTATTTTTCTTCTTATTACTTTTGGAAATGTCTTGAATTTGATTTGAGAAAAGAGTTTCTCAGTCAGCAACCAACTGAATACTCCATATTATATAAACACACACAAATGATATATAAAGTTTTAAACTATAGTCGCTAAAAGTGATGAAGGTGTCCATATGAAACTCCTCATTATTTAATATAAATGCCTGGAATTGTAGGACATAACTGTCATAGTGAATTGTAAGTAACTAAATACGTCAATCTAGATTAAGACTTCTAGAGCTGGAACGTTGACCAGTCTGAGTCATCTAAAACTATACTTTAGTAACTACTGAGAATGAATGGCCTTACCTTGAGTCAGATGAGTGAGAAAATGAAGATAATCAGAAAATACACCCGAAGAAACAAGTAACAGTTTGGAGAATTAGTGTGTTAAAAAGGAAATGTCAATGTTCGCTTGAGCATGAACTTAGTGATGGCAACGGTGGTAGGATTGTTTTTGCATACGTTTGCACAGGTGGCAGGCTCAGTGATGTGATTTGTTTCTGTGATGGCGGGTTTTGATGAAAATATTTTGTTGTGTTCAACTCACAGATGTCTAGCCTTGGCTGATACGCAAACAGTCAGATTTAGCCCCAAACAACGAAGGCATTCAGCTCCACACCAAACCAATTAAATGTTGCAAACTGAATGCATTGATGAAAGTTAATCCTGATGTCAGACATTCTGATCCCCGTTCAGTTCGTTAGTGTTTGTGGCTTTGATTGCATCGTTAACGGGAGTCGTTATCTGCTCTGCATTGTCATCTTCCTGGTTCGTCTCCAGTTTGTCTGATTATTTACAAGCGGAACTCTGTGCGTCCGCCTGGCTGTCTCTCAGTCTGTCTGTACATCCATCTGTATGTCTGTCTGTGTGTGCGTATGTGTGTGTGTGAGGTAGAAAAAGAGATCTGATTGCAGATTTGAAATCAGCATGTCAAAACTGTTGCCATCTGCGCGAGAATGTGTCGTGTTTCGGTTTATTTGGAAACGTTAAATAAACGTTAATAAATGTATTAGTTAATTTGTTCAGCGATAGATAGTTTTTCATCTTCTTTACTACTATTGCTTTTTTCATACCACCGGTTCACAACCACAATCCTATGAAAGACGAACTGAAAGTAAAAGTGGAGATGTTTTCAATACTTTTCAAGCAGTTCAAATTTTAATATTTTAATATTGAAATTTTAAGTATGAAAATTGAGTAGTAAACAATACTTTACCATCAAATTGGTAGTCATCCATCAAGACGCTGTTTGTTGCTAAACGTGTCGTTGGTGTGACTTTGGAGAAAGCTGACAGAGAAATGCAGACAGAGAATGTCAAGCTTAGATAGTTTCTCTTTGCTTGCAAGAACACTTCAAAGTTATCTTTCACGGGACAGTGATTTCGATTATCATCACTTTGCATTGTTCTGTAGTGCACCTTTTACAGCACTGGGTGGATTGAAACGCAAGTCACCATCCATGCGCAGAACAGTAAGTGAAAATCTCAAGGTATGCTTCCAACTTAAATAGACGATTTGTGTCGATGAGTCTGATCTTTTTGTTCACTTTTGGAAGTCACTGCCTTGTATAGATACGCCTTTCTCTTTATTTCTAATGCAAACGCTAAAAACTAGTGTCATCTAGATCGTTTATGATGGAGAAAAGATTGCACCGTTTTGTTTGTTTGTTTGTTTGTTTTTTGTTTTTTACTTTTTGGCGAGTTGAATTGTGAAAGAAAATTCAGTGTCGCGAAACGGGATGAAAACGCCTAAAGCCTTATGTCATTGAATCAGCTTGACTCGTTAGTGATTGTGTACGTATGCGCGAATGGCCCTGTTAAGCAGAGGGCCAGATTTTTTTTTTTTTTAAGTCAGACAGGAAACATGTGTACAGGAAATATTTTCAGTAGGTGCCTTCCAAGACTGCGCATCAGTTATTTTTGCACTGACCCATAAATGGCTGCTTATTTTCATGTTATGGTGCGTTACAATTCAGAAAAACTACTCTTTTCAGTTTGATAGCCAGTGTGCAATTATCACTGTCTCAGTAAGTGAACACTACCACAAACCAAAATGTTTCACTTTTTAATTCAAGGCAGGAACTGTACAGAGATCGGATTGAACAAGACCAAAGAAACGAGGCAAAAAACAACCCTTGCTAGCGATGGGATTTCTGATCTTTGCCTCCGAGCACGGTCGTGTGCTCAAAGTATTTTGTGACTGTGCTAACGCACACACATATGCGTGCACGTAGACACACGCACGCATATATCTACTACATACATGCGTGCGCACTTATAAAAATGAATCCTTTTTTTTTTTTTTTAAAGAATGTATATTACAGACGAGATATATATATATAGAGAGAGAGAGAGATAGAGAGAGAGAGAGAGAGCGAGAGAGAGAGAGAGAGAGAGAGCGAGAGAGAGAGGGAGGAAGGGAGGGAGAGAGAGGGAGGGAGAGAGAGAGAGAGATGGGGACTGTTGCCAGCAATGATAAATGAGGTGTTGTTTCACGATCGGCCATGTAACCGAGGACTTGTTGCTCACCCTCTGACTTATGCACATGGTCTACGAACGGCACGCAGCACTTGATCATTGATGAGCCTTCAGAGATATTCACAGCGTATAAACAAACCCATGTGTGAACCATGTTTCTTCGGTCAAGCGACCGACATCGAAATACCTCATTACAAAATAATGGACACTGGTAAATAGACACACCACAAATACAATGTTCTTATACACATAGGCCCACAGAAACTGGCCTAATGATGTTTACAACAGGATGTAGTAAGTTCGTGGTCATTTACTTGCTTATGTTTGTGTTTGGATCACACTCTCCTGACTCCGATGGCGCCCAGCTCCTTGATCATTCCAAGTCGGGGGTTCTTAAAATGAGCGGTACTGCCCCTTGATATGATAACTTCCACGAGGGCGCTGAAAAGTAAGTTGGGCGTTAGGGGGCCGGTGGATGGCTGGAGAACGGCCAGAAGATGGGGTGGGCAGTATCGTTACAATGAAGGATACATGGAGCAAAATCTGCTCACTTGCCGTACACTGATTCTCTACGTCGCATAGGATCACTGATTAATGCATGTATGTCTGACAATAAAATGCTATTCAGAAGTTTCCCGGTACGTTTTTGTCAACTACTAAGATTTGATGATAAAATTTAGAACATGGAGGCGTGCTTTTACCAACACTCAGTGAAAATTAATCTGAAATGAATGTTCTCGACGGGGTTGGGGGGGGGGGGGTGCAAAAGTCGTCTGGAGACCACATAGGCGGCAGTCCGAAAAATTAAGTGACCACTGGTGTATGTGATAATCATTGTGAAGACAAATCAGATTGATTGGCGGGAGAGATTTTCAGTGATTAAGAGAAGCACGACTTTCCACAGCAGGGAACACGAAATCAACTCCACCAGGAGCTTGAAAGACGTATTATAGACTAGCGCGCAGCGACCGGAGAGATTCACCACCGTCACACATTATGACATTGTGCTTGTGTGAATCCTGACTCCCCCTCCCCCCTCATCACTTTACCTCTCGGCGATAGACTTCTTGTTGTGAAAACATGGCAAACGTTCTGCTCTATCAACTTGTTCCAGATATCAAAGACGTCAAGAACATTCGTGATGATAGACGAAACTTATAGGTCGGTTGAGCCATTTTGACAAACCGGAGATAAAGTTCGGTATAATAATTTGAACTATCTTCCCGCTCTGAAGAGCAGTCCCCCAATGTAAGAAAGGTCTATTGGCGTGAGACAATTCAAATGGACGGATCAGAGGTTTTGGTACCATATATAGAAGAAAGATGGGTATGCACCATATTGAATGGTAGTTATGAACTTTTTTGTTTCTTTCAGCCAGCTGAGTTACTTCACTTTGCCAAGTATAAGAGGGATAAGACAAGCATTGTACGTCTTATGTACAACAACAACAATAAGAAACAACTACAACAAAAGGGGGGAGGGGAACCCACTCATGTTTGTCACATGGAGAATTTGTCTAAATGTTTTCTTTACTCGTGTTTTAACAAGAGAAAAAGACTTTCCCTATTTTTCAGTGGTTGTATTATGCCTTTTGTCTATAGCACTGGGAGGTAATTTGGCTGACGGTCAAATGGGCTCATTATGTGCACAAGCAAAGATTTAAATAGTGAGTGTTGAATAGTGTCAAACCAGAACACCTCCCAGTCTTCACAGAATCCATCATCTTTTACCAGTATGAGTCGTGACGTTTCCTGCTTGATTTATACCGTGAATAGCATAGCGCACAATTTCAGGAAAAAACTTAAGGCCGAAGTACATCAGGCGTTTTCCTACGTCACTGAATCCTGAACACCACTCACCCACAATATAGCCGTTATCGTGCTGATGTGCCATTAAACCCCAACTCAACTCAACACCACTCACTACTCTTATTATATGAGGGGCATCTAGATTCATTAGGCTCACAGTGGAGTTTTAGCCATAAATGTCCTATCCACCGTATCAGGGTCAAACTAAGACGTCAGGCAAACTTGCGGCCGAGGCAATGCCAAGGGCATTTCGAAGGAAGTTCCGGGGATATTGGCAAATTCCATTAAGATCTCAGCATTTAAAGGTCAACACGGCGTAAACAGAGTGGGCAGAGAAAGACTTTTTTCTTTGGTATTCTTTCACGGTTAATTAGCCACCTGTGTGTTATTCTGAGATTCACCAAGTGATGCCATTTTCCGAACTAGAATTGATTGCATGAACATTACACTTCAGTTTGATCGTGGGCAGTTAATTTAGCCAATGATCATGGCTGCAAGAAGTGAGCGCCGCCAAGCGGCTTGTCCCAGATTGTATGAGTAGAGGAGAGAGAGAGAGAGAGAGAGAGCTTTGCACGCTTCGTTAGACAATGATCATGACGTAATTGGATCCTTTCATTAGCTTTTTTCTCCCCTCGTTACATTTACTCCTTTTGTATGAGGGTACACATTTATATGTATGTATGGTTTTTGTTTTGTTTTGTTTTGTTTTTGTTTATTATTATTATTATTATTTTTTTTACATTAGTGCACCTGTTTATTTTTCCCTTCTTTATTCCGATTCCATTCGGTGATTTCAAACATCTTATCCTGACTTTGGGCGGTAATTATTCTTTCTGATCAGTTAATTATCTCATTAGCCCATATTTCCTTTTATTTGCTTCTCTTCGTTCTGTGTTACGCCTTCTCTCTCAGTATCTACTACTCCTTCGTAGAGATCTGGGAAAGGTTTTGTAATTAAAATTACATTACCCCCACACCATGGCAGTAAAAGTCGATTTTAATGTTTTTCCTACACCAAGGCAGCAAATCTCAGATGTTAACGATGCTAAGTTTGATCTGTTACACTCACACCAAATGGTAAGACTCTGACATCTGTGGTATAAACTTGGACTGCTGCTATGCGCTGCTTCATTACATCTCATTGACTGCAAACTATTCTGTCAGTTCAGTAAGGTGAGATGAGATTTTCGCCATGTCAGGGATTCAATCACTGTTATTTAACGACCTCATTTAGAACGATTGTTGAACGACATTGCAAAAAAGGTCGCTCGTCGCCTGGTACGAGAAGTGAACGAAACCGCCAGAAATGCTTTCTTTTATTTTTTGAAAGGCCTGAATGACAGGCGTTCCCCTAACGATATTGGACAGGGAAGAAAACAGCGAGCGAACCTGTCCTCAAACTGCAAATTTCAAGTGTTCGGGTCTCAGTGCCCGTGTCTGACTGAAGCCGGAAGAGTCCAGAGAGCACGACGGGTTGGGGGGGGGAGAGACGAGATTCTCCCCAGACCCGCCCATCAAATCCACCATGGAAGTCAAATGGTTTCGTAATAACATTCGCCGCCTGACAGGAGAAATAAACATAACAATCCTAAATGAAAATGAAGCGATAAACAAGCAGGTAAATACATAAATGAAGAAAGAGAGAACGAAGGAGAGAAAGAAAACATGAAAGTGTCGCTAGCTGAGGTTTTGACACCGAAAAATTTCACGTTTGAATGAAACTTTTTGGACACTTGAAATGCCGAATGACATAAATTCTGTGCATCAAGACTCAATGAGAGTTTGATGGCGACATGAGTTTGTATATAATAATGTGTCAACAGTGACCTTTCACTCAGAGCCTTCTGCCTTCAAAGAAGAACTCTGAACGGTTGATGTAACATAACGTTATGGTATCTTTACCCCTTCCAATCTTCTGCGGATGGTTATCTCGGTAACTGACGTACCAGTCCAACCCCCTCCTGGGCCATTGCGTGACATATGTGATTGTTGATGCATTCTTGATGATGCCCACAACTATGACTCCGCCATCGATCGGTGGTCCCTTGATTTCCTTCTGTCATTGTGCAAAAATCAAGACCTGGCCACTTTGTGGTGTTGAGTTTGCCTTTTTTATTTCAATTTTTTTAAAAAGTCTGCTTTGCCCTTTCTTACTGTCCTCTTTGCCTTACTTCCCTTCACTATCATTTGACTCTCGTTGATGTCGTTGGGAAGACGTATCCAGCACTTTCCTCCATCTGTCTCTATCTCGCGCCACCCTCTGGGATTCTGCCAGGCTCAGTCCTGTTCATTCCTGTACGTTATCTTCCCACCTCTTTCTCTATCTCCCCCTTCTTTCTGTCTACCTTATAGCATTATTATATTTTATGTCCGCAACAGAATCTTTTTGATATCCCTTGACCCTTTTTGTACACCCAGACCATCAAACTCAGACATAGATAGATGAAGGTTATTGATATTTTATACTGATGTAAATTCCTATCCACGACAAGATGAATGCTCTCTGAATGTCGTGACAAATTTCCAAAGCAGGAAAGGATGTAGGCATATTTCTACAGCCAAGGATCCCGAAATGAAGCCGTCTGTGATTCAGACTATCTTCCCCCCTCCCGACCTGTTATTGACAACTGCTTCAAATTGAAACAAAAAGAGACGGAACTTACAGATCATTTAGAGAGTTCTGGTCGTAAAATGAAATTTGAAATATATTTTAATTTTGAATCTACTGTACGATATATTTGGGGGAGGGGGGGGGGTATTTTTGGCGAAAATCCGGCCATTGGTCATGTATTGTATTTGCGTGTCAGTGAAACAGTTCGATTGCGAAATTAACGTCTTTTAATTAGCACCGACAGCGGGAATGCTGCGGGGGCAAAGGGTTACTTCATCATCGATCTAACGAAACGTGGAAAACACCGGAAATAATTACTGGTAAACAACAGGCGAGATAAGCTGAGGCGTGACAAATAAGCAGCTCAAGTTTTTGTATAACTTTTTGAGAAACTGACCATTTATGGATGACTGGATGACCAGTGCTCATTTAAGGAGGGAAATGAGAAGCGAGCAATGACGTGTGAAATAGAGATGGCCGTGAGTGTGTGTGTGTGTGTGTTTATGTATGTATGTGCATACTGGTGTGCGTGTGCGTGTGTGTGCGCGCGAGTGTGTGTGTGTGTGTGCGCGCGCGCGCGCGTGCGTGTGTGTTTTCACGATGCCATGCGTGACGCGAGTACAATAGAGAACAGTAGTGAGGTAGTTAGATTGATAGTTAATAGCCTGGCGAATCAATTTTCTTTTTTGTCCTGCCTTTATTCCCTACGGGTATTTACGTTCTGAGAAACACGGAGATTGCCGCCTCAGTGGTTCTTTTAAAGAAGCTCGTTGTATGGTAAAAACGTCACTTGGACTGTCGATTTCATAAGTTCACCGTGGACTGAAAGATAAGGGATTGTACACGCGATAACTGTGATGTAAGGATGATGATGAAGGTTGCCCTCGAGGAAGAACCAAAATGTTTGAAAATGTGGGCAGTAACAATATGACTTTCTTAATTTATTTGTTTTGATTTGATTTTTTTTTTTTACTTTGTAGTTTTCCATTTTATTTACTTATGTATTTATCTACTCCTGTTGTTTTTCATTTTATAGCATTCATTATGAACAGTTTCTGTGTTCTTTTGAGCACTTCTGCGAAATGATAATGATTACCTTACTTTATTCAATATAAAACTCTTACTTTTTTTTTTTTTTTTACAAAAAAAATGCATTTATTAGTTACCGATTTAGACAGTCGTCTTAGTTTTAGGACAATTTTGTAAAATGAGTTTTAAAAAAGAATATAATTATAACCACGTTGAAAATTCTCATCTCCATAGTACACGAGTCTTTTGAATGGTATTTTCTTCCATACACAGCAATACCCTATTTACATTTTTTATAATTATGTTTATTTTGTTGCCCCGAGGAAGGGCCAATTTGGTTCGAAAATTTGGCAGAGGATTTTAACATCATTGCCAAGTTCTTTGTAAAGTTTTTTGAATCATTGGATTAATTGCCAATTGAACTGTCTTTTATATTTTACTAGCTGGGTACCCCACGGCCTCCGTGGGAGGTTTTTAAAAATGTATAGTCCTGCGACTTAACAGCGTGCGCACCTCAATGCTGATATTTTTGTTCATTAACCTGAATTACCCAAAGAAAACGTGTTTTGAACGCGTCATGTGTCCCGCACACAAGTGATGGCGGGCAAAATTAATGATAGTTCTGCATTAAAAAAATAAAATGAGAACAACTCTGTAAATTCAATCAAAATAAAGAGTAGCCTATAACACAGCTGGGTATTAGTTGCCGACGTCTGTAATTTTATTTGAATTTTAAATGCCTGCCGATTCCGACTTTATTGGAGGATAAGATAAGTGCCACGCCCCCTTATCGCTCTTATTATATAGATGCAATGGTGATGGTGGTGGTTGAGAAATCGGGGGGGGGGGGGGAAGGGTTAATTATAAAGCCCCATATTTTCCAAGAGACTCTTTGTGTACATTGTCCTATTTGCTTGGCCTGTGATCAGGAGATAGAAATGGACTATGTGACAACGCGATACCGCCGTGTGACTCAGAGTATTTATTATGGCAAACGTATGCACATCGATGCTGGTATTTTGGATGATTAAACTGAACGTTGCACAAAGAAAAGGTTTTACTTTTTGTTTTGAATGCAATGCCAGCGAAAGCGGGGAAACACCATTCGGATCGCGAGTTTGCTATTCAATCATTATCGCCTTTTAGGATAACATCAAGCATAGTAAGCTTTTTTTTTTTCGGGTCAATGTATGTAGAACTACTAATTTGTAAGCAAACATGTTGTGTGCCAAACTTTATACGGATACACTCAGTCGTTTTTGACTCCATAAACCTTTTTCATGTTTTTTTGTGGCAGATTTATGGTATAGATTGGTAGTGAGCAGTCAGGTGCGACAAGAGTTTTTGCTGTTGTTTTCCTCACCCAGTTTGTTTAGTGTCCTTTCTGTATTAGTAAGCATACAATATAGTGTTCTAAAACCCATTGCGTTGCATTAATATGAAGAGACAAACGGAGATAGATTTGAAAGTGAAAAAAAAGTCTGTGGGTGTGGGGTGGGAAGAGGTTGTTGTTGAGTGGAACAGTAGGGGAGGGGAGGGAGAGGGAAGGACGAGTGTGCCAGAAAAAAAAAAAAAAACAGCCGGAGTTTTAAAGAAGTGCTTGCAGTTGTGGAGGGAGAATGCATCGTGAGTGAACTAAAAAGTAAAATATAGATAGATGTGATTTTGTTTTAAAGAGGGTTGTTTTGATGTACATTTTTTTTTTTACGTCATGTTCTATATGAGAAGCGACACGATGAAACCAGGCACCCGTCAAACTGAGCCGACCGGAGAAATGATGTTTTTTTGTTGTTTTTTTCCCAACAGAGAATGAATTATTAACGTAATTTTCTTTTCCTTCACTAAACCCTCTATATCACTCTAAAAAAGAATTTCAGAGTTGAATTTTCTGAAATAGATTGAGAAAAAGGCCAAAAATTGCAATAGAGTGGCATAGTCTAACAAGGATTAATAAACATTTACAAAAGTCATCGGCCATTTGCTCAAGAAATTCGGCTACAGCAACAGGGCACCCCTGTCGTCTTTAATTGTCAATAGCTCTACTTCTAGTTAAGGTCGAACAATCATTTTTTTCACATACTAAAAGGGAAATGAATAATCTTTACAGTGATATCAATAACTCCATATGCGCAAAATTTGACAAGAGCCTGAAGGATGGGCTCATTTTACATCATATAATAATATAGCCAATATTGTCCTTCAGTCTCCATCCAGTCTGTCTATCTCCTTCTCTTATTTATTCTCTCCCGCTCTCTTCTATTGCTCGCCCAACTCCCGTCTCTTTTTCATACTGTCTCACTTTTCCCAGTCCCTTTAGTCTCATTATGTCTTTTTCAATTTTTTAGGTTTCTCTCCTTCTTTGGATTTCATTTTCCTTACCCGGCTGTCGCTGCTCTTACTAAAATCCAATGGAACAGTGGCTTTAGATGGTATTAACTATTTTGACTGCCCATTTAGAAATCTTCTTTGTACCTGAATCATCACATAAACTATGTTTATATTGTAGATGTATGTAGATTTATATTGAAGATGTATTGTAGATATGTTGATATACTCCCTTTACATATTTTGCCGTTATGGATTGATGTGCGTTGATATGACAGGTAATTGTCTCATTTGTTGCAAATAGTTTTAAAGTTTTAAACCAAAGTTAATGCCGCCTTATTTCAGTCATTGGGCTGTCAGGTGGTTCCAATCCAACTTCTTAAAAAAGCCCCCCCCCCCCCCCCTACTCTGTTTTGCTGTCTGAGGTTTTGAATATGTGACAATACAGTGGTTGACCTGACAAATGGAACCTTTTAGCTATAGAGCACTTTGATATACTATCTCCATTGTTTTTGATGTGGACAGAAACAGTTCAATAACTTCCTGCTAATTCTGCTTTCTGTGATAACATTTGCTGATTCACGGTTTTATACGTTCTTTACTTATTAATGAACTTAGCAAAACGTGCTTCAGGAGTCTTCAGGAAACAAAGTCCAGAAATCAAACGGAAGAACAGTTAGAGGTATTAGTTCGACGTAGAGATCGAGAAGGGACAGTTGATTTGCTAGAGATAGAAATGATAGTATTGGACAAGAGAGCATAGTGATGGTGTGAAGGGTCTTTTTCTTTCACTGAGGATTACAATATTAATTGTACTAATAATGATGAGGATGATGGTGGCGACAAAACAGTCATTACTGTAGCAAAATGAAGCACAGTCTTATCAAGAAGAGGTAATTAGTCACCGGGGCTGTTATGGCTATCTTAATTGACGATCTCGCAGATTCTTGGCTCGAATTATGCTGTCCAGGTGGTGAAATCTGCTTGCAGGGAGAGCAATTGACGCTATAACCAGGTTAGGAATTCCTGATTCATTGAGCAACAGACGTCTCTGCGAGCCATTACTTTGTGAGTTGCAAATTTCACTGGCTTGACCCTATCACACAGCACAGGCGATTTGCATAAGCAGTCGGTGATGACATTTGCGGGGATATCGTATGAAAAATGTAATTATCCGATGGTTGCAAATATACCGCAGTTGGAGATCACAGAAAGGATGCCTGTTTTTTATTTTCTACAAAGTATGTAGAAGTACTTGAGGCTTTCGAGACGTGCCTTTTATGTCCTTTATGATAAACAGCGTTCGTACTTGTTTACGTATGTGTTTAAAGAAAATGACTATGGAACACGTGGGGACATATTCTGGGATCTGAGGGAACTCACAGGTATGACCTATATATTATATACATACACATATTTACAGTCGTGTTTTATGGACACATTTACATAACACTTATGTGAAACGACGAGATACTACCATTCCCGTTACAATATTGTTCACTTTAAGCTGATTTGTTTCTGAATACTTTGGGTTGATTCATCTCAGTATACTGAACTAGTTGGTGCTTGATATTTTCTGCTGAGAACTGGAAGAGATTTCATGTTATTGAGATAATGATGACGATGATGAGATGTGGTTTAATAAATCGAACAACTCATTCTCTCTGGCTTGCTGATCTCAAGTTTCTTAGAGAAGGGAATCCGGGCTGTAGCCTTCTTGATTAGAGAAGAAAACTGGACCTTTGTGTGTATTTCACATGGTAGAGAAAAAAAAAATGAAAAATAATATTCACTCAGGACTCTTACTTATATGTGAAAAAAGACAGCACACTTCAGCATAATCGCTAAAATCCCAGCATTCCTGTTTATGCTTCTTCCACATGTTATATTCACTAAAAGTCGAAATAATCCTAGGCTGAAAAGAATGTTCATATGTATGTTTGATGAGGAAAGAGAGGAAAGGAATAAAAACGATTTGATCAAATGCTTTTATGGCTCCCTCATAAGCTTCCTCTTTGAAAAGGAGAACGAGAAAATAAAATAGTGAAAGAGAAAAATTCAAAACTCTTTTGTTGTCCACTGTCCAAACGCTTGCGTAATAAATACATCAGCCTGGACATTAACTGTGTCCTTCATATCCACGTCCTTTGCTTCCTGATAGAACGAATACAGTGTCTCGTGATCGATACAACAAAAATGAAACTTCAATACTTTTTTTTTTTTTTTGCTTTGTCTTTTTTTTTTCATGTTTCTTTTATCTCTGTCACTACATAAGGCTATCCGATCCCATCAGTTATATAATATTTTACGTCATCATGATTTCATTATTATTATTAGTTTTAGCTTACATAATAATACATTTTTATTTTTTTTTGTTCGTCTGTAAAATGTAGGTCGGGATTCGTCCTTCGTGTGTGCGTGCCATTCGGCAGCTAACCCAGAGCTGATCTATTAACTTCATGTTTCTTTCACTCCAACTTCTTTTTAACTTTTCGTACCCATCTTTCTGTTATTCAATCATCATCCGCGGCCTCTCGTGTTGATCTAGATCTATGCAGGGAATGGAAACAAATCCTTGAACTGGTGGATGACGTGTACACAGTGACATAATACAGTCATGTTGTGTTAAGAATCACAGTCGTTTAAGTCCCGAACGCTGCTGGCATAATAGGACATCATTTATTTTGCTTATCCAGATGTGGAGTAATGAGGGCAAGTTTTCTCTAGTATGTCAAAATGTCAAGAGGTGAGCGCTGGAAGTTGGTGTTATTGGTGAGCTAAGAGTTTTATTTTATTTTATGTTATTGTTTTACGGAATTGGCTATAAATGACAACTGGCACAACTGACTGATAAAGATAACATTGAAGGTATAAAGAAAATATTTCATCTGTTAAGGTGAATTGTATGATGCAACACCGATACCATTGTGGGACAAGATTGTTTGTACTTGTAGAAGTAAAAGCTGACTAGATGGTCTACGTCGCATCCCGATGGACGAACCACCATCAGTAGTAAAGGTAAGGAAGTCAAGATGCTGCGGATGACGATGGTAATGAAAACACATGTAATAAATACAACAACAACAACAATAATAATAATAATAGAACACTAATGGCAATGGCGATGATAATTATGACAATTAATTTATTTTAAAAAAAAATAAAAAATTCTTAAAATATGAAAGGACTGTCTAGCCGGCAACTAATCAGATACATGTTTAGAAAAGTAAATAACATTATAATAGAACTCGACACTGATGTTGATATCACTTTTGCCCAAGTAACGAGTCTACTTGGCTCTTACGATCGTGGTGGTGATACTGACGATTTCCACGGCGACGGAGATGATATTGAGGGCGGAGGAAATTAAGTAGAGATAGTTGTTAAATCAGAATTCGTTTGCAAATTGAGAGTTAGAGACTACTGAATTATTATACAATACGATGCCTAATTTTTGCTTCGGATTTATGTATGTATGTATGTATTTGTTTTTTTATTCTTTATTTCTTGATTTATTCATCATTTATTTATTTATTGTTCATTTATTTATTTATCTATTTATGTATTAATTAATTAACTCATATTTAAAAAAAAATATTTATTTGTATGCTTGTTTGACTGTCTTTTGTCTGTTTATTTATTGTGTTATTTATTAAGTTAGTATGTCAGTTATTTTTGCGAAGGAAGAAACATTCTTATCCCGGTTGGCTGTATTCATTCTTAAATATACAGAAAACTCATCAAATGTTTTTTGCTTCACTACATCATTTTTGATTGATGTACATTGTGCACGTAGTTGATTGGTATAATTCTCGCTGTAAGTGCAGGGAAGCTTTATCTTACTGCTAACAATTTGGAATTTTAAGCTATCATTTCCTGCGATTCAGAATACGGCTATGGACACATCCTGTTTTTGTTTCGCGAATTTAACCGCAGAGAAACAAAAGCGCTCTGTCAGAACTGGACAATGGAAAAAGAATTTTAACATAAAAAGAAAACACCAAACTCATCTCAGTACGATATCTGAAATACGAGGGCAGGCTGATAATTAAGTTCCGTTTGATCATAACTTTTTAATTTTCCACAGCATTTACATAAATAATACATCAAACGAAAGCTTAACAACTCAGCTACATACTTAGCACTCTATTTTTCGACGTAGTCACCG
>JBCAUA010677171.1:0-15547 GCA_038406235.1 Peronia verruculata
GTATAACAGGATCCGCTTATAACAGGACTTTTCCCTTGGTCCCAGCAATCCTGTTATATCAGGTTTCCACTGTATATACACAAATCTAAAACAACTATACAACTGATAGAACTGGCCATTTGTTGGTTCTTCCAGGTGAAACTTCATGCCCCCTTGTCAACACCCCAAGTGAAAAACTTCCTGAAGAAAAGAGTTTATATGCTGAACCCTTAAACAACAGCTTAGTCTCTGTATGAGTTTCGTAATTGGGCTTTAATTACAAGTCCCTTCAATTTATTACCGCACAACTGATCTCTCGTTACAAAATCTCACCTCATTATTGGATGAAAATTTTTCACAGGCTGTAACACACAATTCCATAGCTTCTGTCTTCATTTCATCATTCATGTCAGAATGCTATTGAGAACAAGAAAATAAATAAATAAAATATAAAAAGCATAACATATTTTGGAAGTGATTAGAACCTTCAACATGGGAGTTTAGTTCTAAGGGCCATGAACCTCAACAAGGCATTTTAATCTTATATATCTGAGGTTTATCATTGCTGATCTGGTAAAGCAGCAACAAAAGCTAGAAATTTTCACTGGGAGAAGTCATGAGTGAATCCTACCCCCCCCCCCCTGAAGTCAAATTTGATGGAGTAAGTTTGTTAAAATGGAAATAGTTTTGGCATGCCTGCACTGCAGTACTCTTCTGTCATCAGATCTAACTCTCAGATAAAGGAAGAAGGTCCATATATATGTCACAGGCCCAATTTCTAGCTAGATCTACATTTCTCCACCTCACATTATGTCCAAAAGCATTACCACCCCAATACAAGGAACAGAAAATAAATTAAGAAAAACAAAATGTACCACTGGGGATTGAACTCTCCCATTCTCAGGTGACAGTAAAGTCATCTCTGATCTCTAGGCTCTTGTCCATTCTATATGAATGGCTTGAACTTTGGTAAAAATTATTATTAGGCTTTAAAGTCTAATGCCGAACATCTTGACAATGATCCTAAGTCTCTCACTTTCTCTCATCAATGAGATTGAAGATTTCTCATAAACCTGTGGAATTTATATGTATAGTTTGCATATATACTTAAATTATCTAATATCTCCCTCCCTTTCTCAAGTCATTGCTGCCACTAACATTACTGACTTGAAGCTCAACACTTTTTATGTTAGGTCCTTTATTCGACCACGCTTTTAATTGATATTTCAAATTGCGCTGTGATCATGTGATATAGAAAACCATTAAGAGTACTCTTTATCATTATCATACATAGATCTATATATTTTGCAGTGTGACTAGATTCTAATTCTAGCTTAAAATCTGAAAAAGTTTACTTTCTCGTAAAGATGCACTGGCGGCTGGCGGCATTCACCAAGGTAAGACTAGGAAGGACAGTAAATTTCTTACCCTGATAAGTGGATATGTGTGCACTCTCTTGGAATCTGCCTCTGCCTTTTTCTCCTCCACTGGTTCCGCCATGTTTATCTGGTGTCAGATGGCGCAGAAAATAAATTTTAGACAACTAAATAGGAAATCCTCCTGCCTTTGTTTACGAGAAAGGCAAGACGTCTAGATATTGAAAATGGTAACCAAGAGTAGAACGCATGCGCGAGAGGGTGCATGTAAAAAGTTCTATTTATTCTACTTTTAACACACGGAACAAAGATTAAAAATTTCACCCAGGAAACACACTGTACAAAATAATAAATGTATAAATGAACGAATTTTTAAAAATAAATAAATTTAGCCACAATTCTTTGGAGGCCGGACATTTACAAACCATAACAATAACAATTCTTAATGGATTATTTCAATATCCAAGTGTTTCCCATCAGCGAGATAAAACCTTACACACTGTGTAAGAGTGCGTAAGCTATCAAGAGACTGAAGAGGAATTGATCGACATGGATAGAGAGATGGATAACTAAAAAGACAGGCAAACAGATAGAGTGAGGGGGGGTGAAAAAAAAGGGGGGGGGGGAGAGAATAAGAAATAACAACAAAAGTAATCTAACATAGAGGACGATGATAGAGATGTGAGGGACCATTATGTGGACAGAGAGACAATGCCGTAGACAGGATGAATGGACGAACGAATAAATACGTAGACGCGGAAAGAAGCCAGATAGACGTAAGGTAGACGCACATATAGGTGAGTGGATGGTGGATGGCCGGATAAATAGATGGATGGATGGATGAATGACGGGCGGATGAAAGGATAGATTGATAGATTTTATTTTATTTTTGTTTATTTCATTTTGATGTTATTACATGTATTATCGTTAGTGGAAGTAGTATGAAGCCTCTATTGCCTAAGTAAATAGGATTGTCTCGATCTCAAATGCATGGCCAGGTGGGCGCACTAGCTCTGAGTTTTGGAGTCTGCTTATGGAGAAAACAGACCAGAATCGACTCGTGGATCCTGCATCGGGAGATGGAAAAGACACGAAGATCGAAAACCCGCATGACTCAACGGCCTCCTGGCTTCCTGTGGGTAGAGGTCCGATGTCTAGCCTTCTCGGACAAAAGGGCAAATACATATATTTTGGAGATCCCGTGTGTACGCTATGCACGTTAAAGAACCCTTAGCAGTTCAAAATCGATGAAAGAGTAGGTTGCGCGCCAAAATCCAAATTTTTACTCATAAAAATTCTCATCAAAATCAAGGCACCCTCTTAGAGCCGAGATAATCCTACTATCTCAGGATAGAAAGGCTTAAAAATAACAAAAAAAACAACAACAAAAAAAAAAATTAAAATATGCATGATGAGAAAAATTTTGTGTGTAGAAATTTTGAACTTGTAAAATTTGTCTGAACACTACCGACGTTTCTGCCTTCTCTTTGTCCAGTTTTTAATTGCCAAGATTCCTTTACCATGTGTGCTGTGCATATGGGTCCTCAAAAATATCTTCACTTTTATCCGAGAAGGCTAAACGTCGCGTCTCCTTGCCTATGAAACTAAGGGGTCGTTGAAGCACCGAAATAACAGCAGGCAGGTTCTAATTTTCATAAGTGGCTGAACAGTTGTGTATACGCCTTTCAACCTATTTTTGAGGTGACTGGAAGTGAAAGGTAAAAAATTAATAGGTCACGTCTTCCCATCCCCAGATAGGACTGAGGCCCGCAAGGTAAGTCTTTTTGTTGCTGGCCTAATCCCTCAACTCATTTGAGCTCACCGTAGCCAGCCCGATAATGTGAGTGCGAATTAAATTCTTCAATCACCATAAGAGGAGGGAAAATGATAAGGGCGAAAGTGAACCCCCTGTATATGGACTAACAAGCTAATATTGATGAAATAAAACTTTTTGCTGGACAGACTTTGCTGTGCACATTGGAGAGAAGAGATCAGTTGATTACAATGTACACTTGTAGCTTAACTGCTCCGACTGCAATCATGTCAGCTCTCTACATTTACGCAGACTGGAGAGGAAGAACACATAATGTATTATTACACTGCACATGTACTAGGTCTCATGGAATTCTTTGATTTTTAGTAATAAAATACGCTACAACACTCCTTTGAACACCACAATAACAGTTTTAACATAATATACTGTTTTGTGGAGCTCATTATGTTCAATAAAAAATGTTAAAACTTTTCAACAGTGTTCGAAAACTACAATATATGTTTTATAAAGTTTACTACTAAGTTTCACTAAAATGTTACCACTGTTTGAACACTGCAGTGTATGACAGTTTATTGGGTTTCACTACCAATGTTACCAGCAATTGAAAAATACAGTAGATGACGATTTTATAGAGTTTCAGTGATAAATTCAG
Source organism: Peronia verruculata (assembly GCA_038406235.1). NCBI lineage: Eukaryota > Metazoa > Mollusca > Gastropoda > Systellommatophora > Onchidiidae > Peronia > Peronia verruculata. The sequence goes on from JBCAUA010677171.1 coordinate 3,782, forward strand.
GGATGTCAATCTGTCTCCATGAAAAAGTAGGAAAGGTTCCTGGCATACTACTTAGCAGCACATAAAACTGAGATAAATTAATGGTAAATAATACCGGATTTGGGGCCAAAAGAGAAATTACTAACAGCCAAAAAGTAGGAAATCCGACTTAAGTAGGAAATTTGACATGCCTGTAAATTTTACAACTGTTTGAACATGACAGTGTGTCTTGCTGAGTTTAGTGAGTTTAGTAATTTATATCACATCTGTCCCAATCTGAACACTATACATGTATTATTATTTTGTTGTAAAAAAAAAAAAAAAAGTCACAACCATTAATTTGAACATTACAGTGTATGTCTTTGAGATAATAGAATTTCAGTAATAAATGCCTCAACTCTTTCTGCTGTTTCAGTAAACATTTTTTAAACTAACAATTTGTTCTAATGCTATAGACAATATTTTGTTGAGTATTATCGAGTTATATTGACAAGTACCACAATATTATTAAGATAAAATGGCATGTACACAGTAAGTTAGTAATTGAACAACAAATACGAGTAACATAAGAGTACAACAGGTTTGGAAATAAGAACAAAGCAATGCAGAGCAGAGCAGAGTGAGGAATGAATTTATTTCACTTCATTTTTCAATACAAATGTACTGTCTTTCAATAGTCATGTGACTAACCTTGAGAAACTTAATATGACCACAACAAAAACAACAAAATGTCTGACATATAAGAAATAAAAAATGTATTTCTGGAGCTACAACAAATGTCTTGTGCCCAGGGCAAAAGAGTCGCAAGTTCCTCCGAGTGATCGCAAGTTACAGCCATTTTTAACTATTTTTCAGCTCAGATACGAATTTTTTCTTTTCAGGATAGAAAAGATTGAACTTTCGTTTTCTGGAATACAAATAAAGAATTTCGATATCTCAGTCGGAAAACAGTTAAAAACAGCCGTAACTTGACATCTCCCCGATCGACTTCCGACTCATTTGCCCTGGGCGCGAGACAAATACAGTATCACAAACCATTTTCATTTGTCTTTCACTCAGACTGAGATGTCACAGATTCACTTAACCACTTTGACAGGAAAGAAAATGGCGGTGGGTTGGGCACATCCTGCGAAAAAAAGCCAACAAACTGTCGCCTCAGAATTAAATTCTCCTAACCACGCCAGTTTTATGGTGTGGCTAGGACAATATAATTCTGGAACAATGAAATGCCACTCAAAAAAGGAAATGAGATTCCCTAAACAGACTTAGTCGTGGAACCTGCACGTAACCAATCTGATATGGGACTCTGTGGAGAAGATCACCAGAAATGTAAGAAAGTGGAGATTTTACTACTATGTTCCATAAGGAGAGATAAGGAATGACTGTTTGCAAACTTTCAGCTATGTGTTTTCTAAAGAAACACAACTGGCATTATCAAGTCTGGGAAGAATTAATAGTACAACTAATAGTGACTAGAAATTCAGCTGGACACTATAATACAATCTGAGTTTCCAACAATGATACACGTACATGTATAGAAATAAGGGAGGTCACAGATAAAGGTTAGAGAATACATTACTGAGAAATCTAAATCACATGGTTTCTTGAATTATGCTTAAATGTAACTTTTAACAATCTTATGTTTTGATCTTGAGTAAGCAATGAAGTTCTTCATATTTTAAGTTGTATGTGCACCTTGTAAGGTATCTTAATATCCAAATTTTGTTTCTGTATTTCTTAAATTATACAAATACAATGCTTTCTTTGCTTTCCAACAAACAATAGGCGAAAATATTATTAATTTACTTGTTCCAGTGACTATCTGATATTACAGTTTAGTTTGCTTAACAACATGTATGTCTGACATCCAGGTCAAATGAGTTCATAAATGCTAATATAAAATACAAATACCTTCACACAGCAAAGAATATACACTGTTTTTGATCAACCCTAATACTTTCCTTTGCTAGATACAAGAGCTGTTGTTGAAGGAACAATGCAAAGAGGAAAAAACTAAAATTTGCTTCTTGTCAGTTGAAAGAATGGTCACAGAAAAAAAAATAATTAAAAAGTTGATAAAATTACTACAGTAAAAAGAATACATTTTCCTTACACCATGAAGTTTTTGTAATGTTTTATGATGTACATTTTAAGCAAAAAGCGCAAAAGTGATTTCTACCCCCTCTCTACTGTGCCTGTGCAACACCCCTTGTTTCTAGCAAATGGCAGAAATAAGGCTGGCCAAAAAAATCTCCACTAGAGCTAAATAATTTTGTCCCCAAATTAAGAAGCCTGCATGTATGGTCATATCCTTTTTCACTGACAGTAACAGGATGTACGAAAAATTAGACATAGATCTAGTTAATTTCACCCAGCTGCAAAACATACAAAAGACTTCAGATCAGACTGAAAGAAAATCATTTCTTGTTTTTTTTGTTGTTGTCTTCACAGCTGTGCGACAGTAAAAAAAACGAAAGATCTAGTCAACTGATACATATAATTATTGAACAGCCCTGTTACACATGACTATTATATAGTGCAATAGTCAAGAAATACACTGCCCTTCTCTTTATGCAAAATTTATCTTGTGAAAAAATTTAGGGATATACCACATCATTACAATTAAAATAAAGATACCTATGTAGCAGCTTGTCAGAAGTCATTGTTGAAGGAAAGAAAAAAAACAAACAAACAAAAGCAGCAAAACTGCTTGAACTTTTGCATTTTACAAACATAGTGTCTCTCTTCCACCAATATAAATTATATAACATATCCATTAATATTGGTCCAAACCCTGTGTTGTACATTCTAAATGTGTATGTTTCTGCTTATATAATCTTATGTTTTATATCTGCACAAAAATACATGTATTTATGATTATGTGTCAAGCTGTACACATTCCTGTTTTTCCCTGTGCCCCACGTGTATAAACACAATGTAGCTATTACCAACTTAATTAGTCAGTGAAGGTCCTGATGAACACAGATGTAAGTAACTTCATTTTTCAGTTTGATAAAAGGGGAGGGGGGGGGGGGAGTTACGGCATTTCTATTCCTAACCTATATTCCTAAATATAACAAATAATAATGGTACAAACATAATAGCAAGGAGATAGCATAAGTATATCTGAATATTCATAGATCAGCATTCAGCCTTGCAACAGTGTGCAATTCTGGTAAAAAACAAACATACAAACAAACAAACAAAACTGGCTCAAAGTACATATGATCAGAGAGGTTCAAATCTATGTCACATGGTACAACAGCAAAATAAGGAGGAAAAAACAACAACAAAAACTGCACTAAACTGGTGTCAAACCAGGACAATGGCAGGTCCATTATCAATCTATCATGATTGACATTCCACTATCTGTTCCCTGGCCCTCAGCTTAACAAAATTACAATCACAACTGTTATCAGATTTTACACTGATATGATTTTTAAAATCATACATGTTTATTTACCTCTACTGCAAAAACATTCTCAGTGATGCTTATGCCCCTCTCAGTTAACAAAGAAAAAAAAAAAAGAGAAAAAGTTCAAGCTACACATGATCAGAAAGATTCAATATTGTGTCACAGTGATAAAATAGTCACTATCATCTCTCTCTCTTGATGTAAACATACAGACAAATCAGTTACTGCTCCTGAAAGAAAATCATTCTAGATGTTTTTCTTTTTTTTTTTTTATTTAAAGCATTAATACATATAATGGACTTAACATTAAAAAAATGAAGAACAGAACCACAGGTATTAAATTAACTCAGGACCAAATCAAAATGTTAACCTCAACCTTTTTCTAGGAGAAAAACAAACAAACAAACAAACAAATTTACTGCTACATCAAGTTCTAGTGATCCATTAAATATTTCACTTGAAACTGCATGTGATTCTACCATCAAGTCTTGATGACACATACTGTAGGCTGCTGTAAAGAGAAAACTTGAGAATAAAAACATTTGCATGTAGTTTGAAATACATATAGACTGCGCCTAGACTGTATCAATAAACATAATTTCAATAAATTTTCAATGCACTTTTGGTGGCAAAATGGCAGTCAGTTGCTTTCCATTATGCACGAGAGACTATCGGATCCTGTGACTTGTATGTAATCACTCCAGTACTGCAGGCAGGAGAGTGAGACAACAGTGTATCTGTTTGTCTAGGCTTGTGTTTCTGAACCCTTTTGGACGCAGTGCCAAACTTAACTCTCTCATGTGAAACATCATTCTAGGCTATCCCCAGGTTGTTTGATCATCGACATGCTGCTTCCGGTAGTAAAGTGTAACACATACCAGGACGAAATGATTATCATAGTTTCTAAAATGATCCTATTAGGCGTGCCACAGAGAAAGAGTCTCTTCAAACTATAATGTAAGTTGATATAAACCATGAATTCTTGGTTGAAACAAGAAGTTGAGTTTTGCTGTATTTTCCCTATTTATTTAATAACATGTACATGTACTGTTTTACAGTCAGGTCCTGATATTAAATTACATGTACTTTCATTGCACAGAGACTGAGATTCTTCTGTTGACATTTCAACAATTCCTTTTCTCTTTGCTTCATAATGGGAGACTGTTGTGCCCAGCCTCATTGTCTCCCTTTGCCAGACAAAAGAGGTGTTGAGCAAGCAGTGTAAAAGAGGACAAAAATCCCTTTTCTTCATGTTATTCGAAAGATTGCACGAAAAAAAGAAAAATTATAATATAATTTACAGCAATAAGAAGGAAACATTCTATTTTTACCATTTTGTTTTTTTTTTTTAAATTTTCATGCTGTATATTTCAGGCAAATTAGTTTTTTCTTCTTTACATTCTTGCTCAACACCCAATTTGTCTGGTGATGGGAAGTGATAGGGCTAGGCACAATGATCTCCCATTAATGGACAATGACTTGAAATAAAAAAACAAAGTGACAAAAGGTAAAGCATACAAAAGTTATGAACAGAGATTTCAAAGTTTTTTTCATGAAATAAAACAGAAAACTAAGTGCCTCCATGCTATTTTATTCAGTCAGCTGGCACAGTCCAGCTACATGTATATCATAGGAGATGCTACACGATGAAATCAAACTGAGCCGACCGGAGAAATCATGTGTTTTTCAACAGTGAATGAATTTTTGACAGATTTTTTTTTTTCTTCATCAAGCCCTTCTTTATCAATCTAAAAATGCATTTCAGAGTTCAGTTTACTGAGATAGATCCAGTAAAAGCCCAAAAATTGTAATTGTGTGTCATGTCCTTAGAAAGATAAAGAAGGATTTATAAAATGATCGGCCATTTTCTCGCTAAATTCAGCTGCAGCAACAGGTCACCCCCATCGCCTTTAATTGCCAATATTTCAACTTCTAGTTAAGACAGAACAACCATTTTTTCACACAGTGATAGGGAAATGAACAATCTTGACAGTGATACCAATAACTCCATATATGCTCGAAATTTGACGAGATCCTGATTTCATCATGTCGCATCTCATACATTAAAATGGAAAATGCAAAGTCTGGCATAGCATGATAAATAAATTCTATCGTACTTTGGTTTTCATATTTCATATTCATCTTGTGAAACATATTGGAACAAAAAGAACACCAACAAAACAACAAAAAAATAACAATGGGCCAACTGACCAGCCAAATTCTAGAAGAATTCACTCAATTCATGAGAGTACAAAGACAGATTTCTGACTGAATTTGGCCAAACTTCCAATTTCAAATCCATGTCATAGTCTTTCACGACTGATATTTTTTTCCAGGCGTAATGTGCGGTTACTCACATGACCAAAGGATTGTTGTTTACATGCTACCTGGTAATTGCTTTGTGCATGGAAGGCAGTTCTTGACGAATGATGAGCATTCAGATCTGTCTACACCACAAAAACAGACCCATGTGTGAGTGATGATCCCTTGGTCCTGTGACCAATCTTGAAATAGCCTATGGTACAATGCTGAGTCTGACTCAGACTTGCTTCTGATTTTCTATTAGGACAATCAATTTGTCATACTGCATGCAATTCCTCCCATTAAAAAAAAAAAAAAAGTCAAATCAATCTTCAGCAACAAAACAATATTGGCCTTCAGAATGATCAGGTATACTGCAAATATCACAGATGGCAGAATGATGTACAGATATATATCTTGGCTTATGTGGGTGGGTCCGGAAATATGGCTAAAGGTTGAATAAAAAACTCCCAATGTCAATTTTTCTCTGATAAAGCTTTAATTGCATTTTTCTCAGAACCAGTTTTTTTGGACAGTATTTTGCTTTTTTTTTTTATTTCTAAACTGATTTACTCAAATTTGGTATACATCATTTACAGAACAAAAGCAAAATAAATTTAAAAAAAAAAAAAACGTATATGAGTCATGACACAATGAAATCAGGCGCTCGTCACATTTTGAGCAAATGGAGTTATTGGTGTCACTGTAAAGATTATTCATTTCCCTTTCAGTGTGTGAAAAAAGTATTGGTCTACCTTAAGGAGAAATTGAGATATTGGCAATTAAAGACAATGGGGGTGACCTATTGCTGCAGCTGAATTTCGTGAGAAAATGGCCGATCATTTTCGTAAATCCTTCTTTACCTTTGTTAAGCCATGCCACTAAATTACAATTTTTGGGCTTTACTTGCTCTATTTCAGTCAGCTGAACTCTGAAATGCATTTTTAGATTGATATAGAAAAAAAAAAAATGTTAAAAATTAATTCACTGTTGAAAAACACTGATTTCATCGTGTCGCGTCTCATATGTGTCCCACTCTGTCAGTAAGTTTTGTAGAAAAATAGGCTATAAGTATGAAAAAAAAATTTTAATCTGAAATATCGTTACATGGCATTTTGAAAAACTAGAATATTTTATTTTTGCATACAAAGGGATGAAAATATGCAGGTTGTTAAATATTATGTCAAATAACACGTTCACCAAGTGTCACCGAGTTTTGCTAAAATTTGGAGAAGTGGACAGGTATTGAAAATAGACATTTCAGAGATGCCAAAATCCAAGATGGCGCCATTGCCGTAGCAACCATTTGAAAAGGTCAGTATTTTTTTTCCACTGCTTTCCTCTACTTTGAACATGCTGAATTTGATAGAAAAAGTTAATATAGCCTATCTTAAATAAAAAAAAACAAACCTACATGCACATGCTCATCTGAAGCCTCCTTTCTGTTGCATCACTGCATATTTGCAAACTCTCAGAGTTATTTCATTTATCTATATATGACCAATTTATAGTGGAGCTGATATTGGTACACTAAAACCAGTGGAGTCAGACAATGCAAATAATTTGAGAATAAAATATCCAGAGTCAGCGATGGACATGGTCATTCTACAATGGTCTGAGCCAGTCATGGCTGTTTTTGAAAAGAATGGACAAAAAGTGTAATGTCCAAATAAGGATTTGCTTCTCAATTCCCTCATAATGTTGAACATAGTGCAGTTTGGTCCAGTATGCATATTTTTGCTTCATAATCCAGCCAAGGGCAATATTTCTATTGTTCTTCAAATCATTTAGTACTACAAAGTGTTGGTTGTGCATTTCATTGTCCTGTATCTGAACAATCATTTATAATGTTCTGTGTACAGATTTTGAAAGATATGTCTTGCCCCCATGGAAATTTTTTGTGTCGGAAGTCACTTTGGGTGACTGTGACTTACGGCAGTTTTTAACTATTTTCTGACTCAGATACCAAATTTCTTTTTTCAGGTTATTATATTAGGAAAACAAAATTAATAACATATTTTGGTATCTCAATCAGAAAATAGTTAAAATGACCATACCATGAAATCTCCCCCGGCGACTTCCAACTCATTTGCTCTGGATGTAAAAACACACATTTATGTTCAGGAATGGGATACGGTTTCCAAACTAACTGAATCAAAGAATTCAAACTTTCATGTCATTTGAAATGATTGCTGGCATTCCTTAACCCACACACTCAACTAAAAAGGAACAAGAGAAAGCATCAAGGATACTTTGAATATCTAGATCAACAGAAGGCTGATCAAAGGCCCTTAAAAAGGGCAGCAGCAAAACATAAATAACTGGCAGAAAAAAAAAAAAAATTCTCATTCACCAAAGCTGTATGCACGCTTAAGCATAAATGACATATCCAGCAGCAGTTTCAATGTCAGTGGTTCTTACTACTGATCACTTGTGCTAATCTTGCATTCTGATCTTTTGGCCTCAGACTGTATTAAGTTGTAATATTACTTGAGCAGGAAGCAAAAATAAGGAGCTTACACGAAGTTCCAGATTGAATAGAAGCATCTGTCTATAGATGCCTTGGAGCTGTGGAGCATCAGACATATTTGTCGATGATGAACACATAATTAGGGCAATGGGACAGTACTGAGTAATCTCCCAGGAATTGCAACTGTAACAATGTCATAAATATAACATAACACCCCACCAGCACAATGTTGACGATGGTAATACTGCTCTAATCCAAGATCTGCGGTGTGATATGTACAGTTACAATAACATTGGCACTCGTGGGTTTTTGTTAGTTTTGATGGCTAAACGGACTCCTCACAAAAAAAAAAAAAAAAAGAGGAAGATATTTTTCAACTTTTCCCAACCTTCCTCCCCACTCTTTTTCCTTTATGTATCTCAGTTTATTTTGTTTCTAGTTTGCTGTAAATCAATAGCCCTTTCTTATTGTTACACCATTTACATCAGAGTGGATGGGAGTCAACTTTGCTAAAACCCAAACCATGATCAGAAACTGACAGAATGATGCACCAAAAGATGTATCCTTAGCAGTGCCCTGATGACCTTTGGGTGACAGGACTTATGACCCATGAACTTTAATTTATTGCTTGTATTCCCCACAACCCAATAGCAAATGCAAAAATAAAATATACAGACAGAATGAACAAACATGCTCTGTTCTAGATCTGATATCAGCTGCTGTCATTATCAAATTTTTATCGTCTCATCCATATATCATGTTTCGTCATGTTCTGTAGAAGAATTATGAAGAAACGCCTTGCATGACAATGTGTGCCAACTTTGATTCTCTGCTCATCACTCAATATATCTAGTCAATTCATTCAGAACAATATTTAAACCATCTCGTTGTGGTCTGTCCGAATCTGCAATACCAAAGATGGAGTTCAATGCACATTTGAAGGAAATCCTGGCCTGCGCTTGAATTTCTTCATCTCCATCACCATCGACAGCAAGATAGCTATCTAACGGATAGGAAATTCTAAACACCAGCAGCTTCGGTGATTTGGAAACCTGCTCCGCTAATGCTATCGCTGAATCTGTGCACCATGGATTGCCACTGCAATTTAAATATAGAAGTCTTGGTGTGGATTTGAAGTAACAGGTGAGAAGTTTAATTCCATCATCTGAGATTCCACAATCCTGCACCTGAAAGACCTTGATACTGTGACTGATTTTTGACAAGATTTGTGCTACCTGGAAATGAGATGAACACAGACTGTTTTCACTGAGGTCAAGTTCCTCTAACTTCTCCAGATGTGGAAAGGTAGCGAGTGCTGTGAGATCACTCGTGCTTAGGCCACAAGCAGCAACGCTCAAGTGCTTAAGTGGATGATTGACTCCTCTTAGGACGACAGGTAATTTATGTTTGATGCGATTGTTGCCCAGGTCTAAGCGTTCCAATTTGGTTAGTGTTGATAATGCTTCTTTCATGATGTCTGCCAATGATTCATTGTCATACAGATTAATGTTATTGCAGGACAGATCCAGAGCTGTCAGATTTGTCAGGGACTGCAGGATTGGTGCCAATCGAACAAAATCTGTGTTCCGTAGTGAGTTGTACTTCACTTGGAGACCCTTCAGTTGCTGCAAACAATGAAAGAAAGGGAAAAACAACTGACTGAGATAGAGAGAGAAAACAAATTCTTTGATAGATTGGACATGACCATTTCAAGAAAAAAAACAAACAACAAAACAATAAACACTACAAGCTCTACTCAGTTCAGCCTAAACAGATTCATTCTGACAAGTTTCTCACAGGGACCTTCAACTTTACTGTCTGAGATAAGAAAAAGTCCAGCTGGTATAAGTCTTGCTATAAAGCTATCCATTTAATGTGATGCCATCAAATCAACAGTAAAGATTACACCTGTTTTTGCTGTCAGTGACAACATCCTATGACTCTTCTGTTTCAGTCACAGAAATAGGTTTTAATTTTATTGCACGATTTTCATGGGCCAATGGCCTTATGAGAGAGAGAAAATGAAATAAAACCATAAAGTTCAGCTTGTTAAAAGCTTGTATCAATAAAAACAATACCATGATGACAATAATCATCAAGACAGTCTTTGCTTTCAGATATGATATGATACGAGCACTATGTTAATACAAAGTGTGCTATTTCAAAGGAAATTCCAATGCATGCAATGTATAATGTGCGACTCTTTGATCAGAATGGCCCTTGACACTTCTGAGGTTAAATATGAATACCAGAGTTATAACACATGACCCACCATCATCACCACAGAGCTGAAGTCATAAGACCCGACTGACATTCAAAAGTGGTGAAGGACTGAACAATCTGTGTGTGAGGCTGGCATCTCAATGTCTCACCAATATGAGAATGAGAAGTTCAGTAATGTCAGATACTATGTATCAGGGGTCAGGGGTCATCTATAAGCTCAGACTGAGACAGCTGAACAACTGAATTGTCAAGGCCTTAAACATAATTATGCTACACATCAGAGCTAACCTCTGGTGGAATTTGCTTCAGTAATAAGTTGACTCGATCACCACCCAGGCATGTGATGGTCAGCCGCTCAACTATGAGACGAAATCGAACTCCAGGAAAACTTGAAACTGTCAAAGCTTTACACAGTTCTGAGTGGCAAGATTCTGATGTCACAAATGCATCCAGTTTGATCTCAATGGCTGAGGAAGAAAAAAAAAAAATTCCAACTGTCAGTCAAATGATGTCAAATGTATGCATTAGTTACTCAGCATAGAAATTACAAAATTCTTTTCACTCAATAGCTCCACAATACAGTACATCGTTGGATTATACCCTAGATTAAACACTCTTAGAAGTCGAGGCAGTCGATAAACTGAACAATTATGTCTGATTTTGAAAGGATGGGCTAACAACTAAGATGACAATTAATACTAGCATTTAAACTTCAGATTCAATGCATGTGAAGTGTGATATCTTGACACATTTTTCTACTGTATTCAGTGGTTAATAATCACTTCTAGCCCGAACAAGCTGCATCATCTATTGATCATTCTTCATACTGTCACCAACACTTCACATTATTCTGACATTACAAACCTGCCTACCCTCACAACGGCAGAGGAGGGATATATCTGACTGAAAACAGAAATCACGGAAAAGGGGGGAAATTTCAGATCCATAGTTTCTTCACAGAATTATTATGTACTACATAACAAACCAATAGATTAAAGTTCTTTCTACGCAAATACATGTACTACACATTTGGTCTGTATTTCTTACAATCTTTTCCAGTTCATAATAAAGTGGGCAGTTTTTGTTTCTGTCAAACAGAAATAGTGTATTTTGCATCATTTATAAAAGTTTGGAAGATGCAATACATAAATTTCTGTTCTCTTATGCAGTCCTACATTTCTGAAGGCAATCAACTGTGCAGCATCACTCTACAGTCTTACTTGCCATCTTGCTAACCTGACTGATCGTCAAAGAAGGAGGGAAGGAGGGAGGAGAAAAAATGGGAAGGGGGGGGGGGGGGGGGGGAGGAAAAAATTTTCCTGGTAGGTTCACAGTCAACCTCCCACCCAACCTCCCTTCTTTCCCTGTGATTCCTTGT
>JBCAUA010677282.1:0-15547 GCA_038406235.1 Peronia verruculata
ACACACACACACACACACACACACACACACACACACACACACACACACACACACACACACACACACACACACGCTTCTGCTGTGTTATAAACATAAATTCGAAAGAATATGAAACAGTTTTATTGCCGCAAGACTTGCAAAAAGACATCTTTTGTATATCTCTTTTTCGCCCCTCAGAACCTCCAGCGTCACCGCCTCCTTCAATGTCTTTGCCTAAACAAGAACCACGTCTTCAAGTAGGGGACATCGCACCGTCTTGTGGCACATCTCCAGATGCCATCGACTACAAGACCAATCCCTACGTCAAGCCCCCTTACTCATACGCCAGTTTGATCTGCATGGCCATGAAGGCCACCAGAAAGAACAAAATCACATTGTCATCTATATACAACTGGATCACAGACAATTTCATGTATTACCGTCTCACAGATCCGAGCTGGCAGGTGGGTACTTTGAAGTAATCTTTTTGTTACTTCGGTGAATATTTCACATAAGACCTGCTTAGAGCTTTTCGTTTCATACAAGCAATTCTTTCCATTCCTTCGCTTCAAAACAGGTCTGCTTCGTTTTCATTCTTTTAACAATGCAATCTGGACTGAGTGGATGTTAAAGTTCTGATATCCATTAAAAATCATTAAATATTTCTTACACTTCGTGTCTTCAGAGCTTGACTTTCATCTGACGTTTTAACACACACAAGAATGTAATGTGCTTATCTTTCTTATGAAGTTCATATAGACAGCCATTCAGAAAGCAAAGAAAACTAACTGCAACATTTATTAATGCTTAATCAAAAATAAATAAATAAATGAAAATAATCTTGCACAGAGCGGGAGAGGAAGTCGGTGCAAACTTTGATAAGAACGTGTCAGTTCTCTTGTGTAGATTGCCATGAAAGGACAAAATGTTTGTAAAGCCATTTAAGCACAATCTGAATGTTTATTACACATCTGAACATAATGCTGCCAGTGTCTTCTCCCTGGCCCCGGATTTTTACTTCTAGGCTATGAACTGTTTCTATTTTTTTTTCTTTATTTAACATGTAAATTGATGAAACTGGTGGTGAAATTCAGGCAACCAACCAACCAACCAACCAACCAACCAACCAACCAACCAACCAACCAATTAAAGATCCCTATAAATATCAAATGGCCTTCATTTTTTTTAGTTTTGTGCTATTATTACATTATGTCATAAATAAGCTCCTATCCGTTTACCTCACATCAGTTGGCAATTGGAAGAAGAAGTTGTAATCATAACTTTAGTTTCCGTTTATCAATCGCTGTTTGGACATTGCCATGGCAATCAGAAGGAAGCACATCTATTATTGTTTCGCCGTTGCCATCCACAACAACAAAACTGTCAAAATCAGGGCATTGAGACAGGATCACATTGCCGGTCATAGATCTGGAATAAGGTGACAATAATTTGCATACTATTACTCATCGTAATGTGCATTCTTTCATTGCTGACCGACTTGTGATCCATAGCAGTCAAATCCTTCTTTGACTGTCATATTAAATTTGAATAGGTTGATGAATAATACTTTATGTTTTTGATATGAGAAAAAGCTGACACCGGACGTTGTGATCATTCAGTTTAGTTCGATCCATAAACAAATGAGAAATAAATTATTATTCAAAACTCTGTTCCCAATGGATGTGAAACCTTGTTTTCATCATCTTCAACTTTTAGTCTGTTGAACTTCCTTTTTTTCTGAAATTCTCTCTCTCTCTCTCTCGCTCTCTCTCTCTCTCTCTCTCTCTTTTAATTTATCTTACTGAATGGTGATTTCCAAATCTTACACCTATTCATATCCAAGCCAACAATATAGTTTCATTTTCCACCAATGACATACATATTACTTTGATGAGTTGTACATTTATGAAGACACTCGGAAGAATTTCCAGTTTTTAAGTCTCACTCTTTTGTGGTTTTAACTAAAGCAATCGAGTCGCAAGTATTCTCCTATTCTACACACCAAGTAGACAGATCATATCTCTGACGATTTTTATATGGTTTCAGGAATTCTCCACATAGCACATTATGGGGTGAACTCGAGCAGAAATCTCTGGCAATCTATGTTATATTCGACCGTCACTCAGGACGCGGTCTCATGCCGCTTGTCTTGCCACGGCTCATTATCTTACTTGTACTTTGGCAAAACGCCCTTTTTCTATAAATGCCTGTTTTTTTTTTTTCGTTTCTTTTGGTTGGTTGCGATCTCTGTCAACAAGCACTGGTTTTGCTAACTCTCTGTTAACATCTAAGGAAAAAAGTGGAAGCGGTGGAGAGGAAAGTGAAAAGAGAATTTTCAGAGAATGGAGTGATGCAACTGGCATAAATTTCTGGAATGTGCCGATAATTATTTGAATAGGTTGAGAAATAGCTGAGCTGACGAAAAGAGCGTTTTATGGAAGTGTTGTTAGTGTGAACCCTGACTTTATCAATGGCCGTAACACAGTCAGGTTGACCCCAGCGACCGTGTTAAAGGAGAGATATTGATTTCTTCTGTCGCGTCATTCGCTGTCCAAGTACATGTATTATGGTAACGCTTGTTAGTCAAGGGAGCCAAGCCAGCATTTACCTGTTTTACGGCAGTGGTTAGAAGTAAAGACCACTCGCTGACCACTACCTAGCCTATGTTTAATAGTAGATTACTTGGGGTTTGACGTGATTTAAACTGTTGTTTAGCAAAGTACATCTGTTATGTGATCTTCCACGAAGTGGTACATTCTTTCTCCACAATATTGCCTGTAACTGAAAAGTTGATTTAGATGACTTTCTTATCATTACAAGCATATTCTTTTTTTACTGATTGTTTGCTATAAACGCCTAAGAGGCAAATTTTGGACAGTGACATGATATTTCATTTGTATGGTAGCGTAATGCCTACCCCTTTACCCTTTGACATACCACACACCACAGCGATTTGGCCATCTATAGCCAGGTGAATTTTAAAAAAATGTATATTCCTATTTGAGTGACCTCATTAAATAAACAAGCAAAAACAAACGAACAGGTAGTAACCACAACAACAGACGAGGAAGAACATGGTGAAAAAAAAAAAAAAAAGACATGGACTTTATTCGCATAAAATGACCTCGGAAAATCAACAGTAACTATCCTAGATGACAATTCAATTATCAGGAACATTTGTTTGCTTATCCACAGAATTCTATACGTCACAACCTAAGCCTCAACAAGTGTTTCGAGAAGGTGGCGAGGCGGAAAGACGAACCCGGCAAGGGCGGATTTTGGCGCATCAACCCTGAGTACGGCGACTTGGTGGAGAACGGCGTCTTCAAGAAACGCAGGGGTAGCCGAGACACAATACCATCTCCGCCATTGAAACGTTTCAAGCTGGAAGATGACGACTTCCCTTGTGTATCTGGGATGAAGAGCAGCGCTCGGGAGGACAAACTACTCAGCAACGGCTCATCTAGTTTCCACACGGACGACGACGACGAGGATAATTCGTTGACGCTGAAAGGTGACTTCAACTGGACCTCCATCCTGAACCAGGACATCGACATTGGAGGTAAAACAATAAAAACTGAAGACATTCTGGACGATACGGAAAACTCGCCCTTCATGGCTATGAGTCCGCCAAGTTCAGAGACCAATTCCGACGACCTGGGTCTCGATGAATTGTTTTCTCAAACAGACTTCGCCATGGATCTCCCCATAGACTTTCAATCCAACGATCCTCTCGATTTAACAGTACAGGGTACAACGATAAAACCTCCCAACTGGTGGGGAGCAGATGGCAACAATCATCTAGATAACATCAATAACAATAATAATAATAATAACAACCATTACACAACCAGCAGTGGGCTAAATACCCCCGTTCCCCCCTCCCCCGAGTCTGACCACGGGGACACTATGTGGGGCGAGGGTCTAGGCCTTGGTGCCAGTGGCCATACCTTTGATTTGGACAATTTGTTTGAATTTGACAACATTCCCAGTCCAAAATTGTGAGGACTGGAGTTGTAGGTTATTACTCTCAATATCATTGTCATAAAACTTTATTTCTCACATTGCTGAAAAGTTGTAGTAGACTTATAGATCTGTAGACATCTGCCTTTGGCTTCATACAATATTTTCAACCAGATGAGTTGAAACAGTCCAACAACATTAGTTTTATTCAATCAGCAATTGTAAAACAAAATACCTGTATTGTATATTTTGCCAGCGTCTATTTCAGAACCATTAACTGAATATTATTCGAGCAAAGATTAACTGTCATTCGTCTGTTTTCTTTGCTGGGTTTGACTTTTTTTTTTCTCAGGCCATAAGGGAATAGTTCAAAATCCATGTGGATCTAGAAAACAGTGTCATATCTCTCATTATTTCTGCATGCAATGTATGGATTAACCTGTAATTTTTATTATTTTTTTCCTGAAGTCAAAGCAAGCTTAATAATAGAAATTTTATTCTTTGAAACCACTCCAAATGGTAAAACGCACGTTACTATCAGTTAGGTTTTCTAGATAATTCCACTTTGCAGTGCCGCTAAATCCCAACACAAATAAACAAACTCTCCCGTCCACGGTCTGCCTGACCCCCGACTTTTTTTTTTTTTTCAATCCATTCAGCAATACATGTATTATAAACCTTTTGGTCCTTGTTATTATTTATACGCCAGTATAGTCATACGCAGATTGCCATTACCAGAGACAAGCAATTTGTCGACTGAGGCATTTTGTCACTCGTATGCATCATTCAAATTTTAAAGATAGGGAGAGTCACAACGTCGTCGTTGGCTTAAAAATAGCGCCAAAGCAATTTGTCTTAACTGGTGTTTTCGGTTAGTCAGCTTTACATCTAACACAGATTGCCAATCTTAGTTATTCGTATGGCTCATCTGAAACATTTTCTTCCCCTTAAAAAAAAAAAGTAAGGCATTCTGTCGATGACCTTGACAATAATGTATAGTCTTGTAGTATAAAGGCACGATTTTCAGTTTTTTTTTTTTTTTTAACAAAGATGGACTTCAAACTTTCTTGTAAGCTTATTATTATAAAAATAGTCAAAACGAGGGAAAATTTATGCATATCCTTTTGGCTTGTACTATGTTGTTTGTGACTTATGGTAGCATAATACAATTATGCAATTATGCTGGCTCTAGTAAAAGGTTACAGTATTATTTCTATGCTCATTCAATGCAATACATCTTAATAGATTATATATGCAGACTAAGCATTACGGAATACGATCTCATCTCAGGTAGCTAGCCTTCCAGATTGATTATTATGTAATTTTGAAGTATTTGAATCTTAATTATAGCATTATAGCTTTTAAGGCGTAGTTATTGGCAGCTTGACATATCACACATCTTCCAGATTCAACGTGTATATCATTTCATGTATCAACGTCGTCCAAGAGTTTACGAAAAAAAAAAAAAAATGTATTTTTTTTTCTTCTTGCCCACAGGCAACACATCTGATCAAAGCAGTCTACTGTGATACCCACTATAAATACATATAAATAACTATAAATATCTGTGACAATTCTAGTCATAAAAGCACAGGCCATCATATCTGTGATTTCATGTGACATAGTTAATATTCAATCATAAAGTTTATTATAAATTTTGAACATTTTTAAAAAATATATATATATCTATGTTATGACTGATTCATTGCATGAACTTCTGATTACTGAAATTCTACAGGTTTCAGGTTGACTGAATGCAAAGATAGAGAAAATCATGAACTTACATTATAGTACTATCTTGTCTTTGTTTCTTCTTCTTCTTCTTCTTCTTCTTTTTTTTTTTTTTTTTTGTCTTTCTATTAAAACTCCAATAAATGATTCACCATAATGAAAATTTTGGATATAACAACTATCTTTAAAAAAAAAAAAAAATTCTATCTGCAATGAATTCCTGAGTTCTTCCTCATCGAAGCTATAATGTTAAAGCAAATCTTACGGTGATGTTCTAGGGGTGTTTTCATGTATTATTTATACATGTAACACTCTCACTCTACACATTCGGCTGAAAGGATCGTCTCGACAGAGAGAGAGGAAGAGTAAAAAACAAGAGTGAGAGAGAGAGAGAGACAGTGAGAGAGGAGAGAGAGAGGGGGGGGGTGTAGAGACAAGGCAAAGAAGAGCGACGAAAGAGAGAGAGAGAGAGGGAGAGAGAGTGGAGAGAGTGGGCGAGAGAATATGGTGTGAAAGAGGAAGAGTGGAGTGAGGAGAGAGAGAACGAGAGAATGGAAGGAAGAGAGAAATCGAGAGAGAGAGAAAGAGAGAGCCGGCGGAAGAGAGAGAGAGAGAGAAGAGAGGTGAAGACAGAGGCGGAGGGAGTGATAAAGAAACAGAAAGTCGTATACAAATTTGTATACTGTCTTTTATTTTCCATCTTTAGGACAGAGGCTTTGTACAGGCCTGTATACATGTTCTAATAAAGTTGTAGTCATGACTAACGAAACAGAGTATTTAAAAAAAAAAACAACGTATGTGTGGGTTTCTGAGTGCTTGAGCAGTTGCTATAATCCAAATGGATAATAGATCTAGCTGGAGGATGAATAGTTATCCATAGTTATCATCTTTGTCCTTTTGATTATTTTCTTTCTTGACTTTTTTTTAAAAATTGCTTTACCGTTATTCCTTTGAGAATGTGTGCAGTGCATTGTACATTTTTCTTCCTAATTTATTTACACATCTCCATGAGAAATTGTATTTATTATATATAACATGCCCTTTCTTTCCTTTTTTCTCTCTTAGTTCACTGTGTCGAATTATGCTTTTGTAACTGATATTTTACTTTTTTTCCCGTCCTCGATGATGATCCGTCCTGCATTTGTGTTTTTGTTGTATTTGATGCACAGACTCCAAAGGTTTTGTTGCCCACGGCATATGATAAGCCTTTGAAATAGAAGGTCTTGTAAATTTACAAACCGTATTTTTATCTGATATTCCGTCCTGGGCGCCACAGTGTGCAATTTATGAATGTTACATTGCTAACAGTATTGACGGCTGAACAAAAGGTATATACAATGTGTAAAAACAAGAAATTGGTATCCCGAGAAAGAATCCCCAGATTTATAAGCAGGAAACAATATATAGACCTAAACAAAATTAAATGTCTTGACCATCTCGTACCTTTTATAGAAGAAACATCTTTTCACAGCGGACTCAGTTGTTTCCTTTGAGACTCGGTACACATTATGTTATGTGGAATTTGTGTGACAAGCTGCAAAACAAAATGTTCTAACTAAAAACAGGGTAATGAAATAAATACCAAAGTTATATAATAAGATCTTGATTATAATGAATCAAATTTGCATAAAACTACATTGTTATGGCGATCAAAGTCATATCACAACTCATAAAATGACAATAAATACTGCTTGGTAACTTTAAACTCCGTCATGTAACTCAAAAACAACACAGACTGATCCATTTCCGATTCAAAATACCATATTAACAGCATTAGAAACAATTGCTAAAATTTCTATAAGAATCGACACATTAAACCATGGAGTCCATAAAAGTTAAACTCACTGAAGAAAACAAACTTTCTTTATTAAGACAGGCGTATTTCCTGACCAATGAATATCACAAATAATCAATTTCTTTTTCCTCATTGATGATGTTCTAATAATTATGCAAACAATATCTTCTACTAAATGCAGTAGTTCACAACGGGCGGAGTAGTGAATTGACTTTGAATGACTTCATGTTACATATCATTATTTGCAGTGTTGTGAGTTGTTCTTTCTCAGATGCACATATTGTTGGTGAGTTGACATGTAATAATGTAGCAGTATTACAGTTTGATTTTCATAATTCATCAACAACGTTACTACATGTACTACATTTTGTACCCCTCCCTCCCTTCCTGCATTATCTGCAACAATGGAATTGGATGGGAGTGGATGCTAGCGGCACATGATGACTTATATTAACAAATAATAAAGATTGTTTTCTATTTATTATGCAAAGTTTGCGTCTCTGTGTTGTTTTCTCCTGAGCTGATATATTCAGCTGCTTGACTGGTCAGTAGAGCGATAATCATTACCACACACGCCTTCTAACACTGAGCTCGTCACAGATTGACTTCTTACTTGTAATGGAGATTGTTTTTGACCAGCCTTGTTATTTCTCTTTGCCAGGTTAAGGGGTCTTACACTCTTAGTTTGTTTGAAATGTACACTAAAGATTATCGTATAAGGAGACTGCTTTCTTCATATCGTCATGATTTTAGCAAAATATGTGATCAATTTTTTTTAACGACAAGAAGAAAAGTGAGTTTTTCCTTCTTTATACTGTTTCTTCAATAACCCTAGTGTCTGGGAAAAGGAAGTAAATGGCACTGGTCAAAAGACAATCCCCAGTGATTGATTAAATCAACAAATAAGGATATGATCAATTCAGTTGAAAACATCAGAATAAGCGTGATTTACTGTAAGCATTATGAATACGCATTTCATAAGAGAGTTTAGATCGTGCAATCGACCGACAGAGGAAATCAGTACATATTGGAGATGTAATGAATGCTTGATCATTTCTGATACCGTTACTGACCTACGGCACAGAGTTTATGAGATTATGAGTCAATACAAGATCAATGCGTTTTTGCCCCAGGTGATAAAAACCTAGTTTTAGTAAGACTGCTGACCCCGTGCTCGAACTCGTTGGGATAGATCTAGTCTTTAGAATGCTAGGAGATAGTCCATAACATTTTGTTCGAGTTGTCGCTGCACTTATGAGCTGTTTCAACTTTCAAACCTAGTTTGGATTTTCTGTGGTGAGTTATATAATTATCTGTATTATTCTGTCTTTCTACATATCTGCTTATTTGTGTGTCTACATAACTACCTTTACTTTTTTTTCTTCTCTTTTTCATTCTCATTTTCTCTCTATCTCTTGTACTATCTCCCCCTCCCCCCCCCCCTTTCTTCTCTCTCACATACATTTTCAGGCCCATCTCTATTTTCTTTGTCACTGGTTTCAACAGAAGTTTCTCGTATTTTCTCCATTATTCTCTCTGTTTTGTGAATATCTTCCTCTGTCAAGAAGATTAATTGTCACATTATCTCTCCTACTTTTCTTTCCTCTGCTTTACAGGCTGTTTGCTTCTCTCTTTGATTTTTCTTTTCTTTTTGCTGCTTCCTCTAACATTTTTGCTAGGATAGCCTATAGCCTCCATCATGAAAAGAATTAATGAAAAGGCCCTGCAACACTGCAAAACTCGTGCCAACCCTAAAGATAGCATTCTTAATTCCAACATTTCTTTCTTTGAGTTTCGTCCCACTGACATACCCTCCTCCTCCCACACACACATACACATGTCACCTCACCACACCCCATGCACCATTACTAAACCAACTGGTGCTCGCCAAGGGGACGCGGGGGATCAGGACACGAAGATCGAAAACCCGCATTTTTTTCAGTGACTCAACGGTCCCTGGCTTCCTGTGGGTAGGGAAGTCTGACGCCCATCCTTCTCGGATAAGAGCGAATATATTTCGGAGGTCCCGTGTCTACGTTAAGCACGTTAAAGAACCCTTGGCAGTTGAAATTCGATGTAAGACTAGGCCTGAGTGCCGCTGTCCGGGCAAACTTTCCAAATTCCAAATTTCTACCCACAAATTTCTCAGCAAAAATTGACAACTTCTAAAAAGCCGAGATAATCCTATCTCTTAGGATTGAAAGGCTTAAGAAAAACAACAAGCTCGCCAAAAATGGCTCAATCTGTCTAGACTTCAATAATAGAAATTTGAACTCTCTTAACATCGGTTAACATCTTAACCTGCTATATCTATTAAATGTTAATTTCTCTGCGCATAGGAAAAAATACTACTTGTTCAAGAAATCACAGCATTTTTCTATCTTGACTGGGCAAAGAGGGAGGCAGCAATTCGCCGTATTTTTGCTAAAAGGAAACGTATCATATAAAAGTACAATAACCTGGGAAGTATGGATCACATGCGTTAATAACATCTTAAGAGCAGTGGGTTCCAGCTCCTGTCTAGTCGTGATCCAGAATACGCCAAACTTAACAAGCCCAAGCTCAGAACAAAATTAATGCTTTTGCGAAAAGTGAAAAGAAAACGGTGTGGGGGCGGAGTTGATCAGTAGATTACTTACGTCTGAGATAATCTATCGTTCTGAGCCAATCGATTAATCCCATGATTGAGCATGGCGTAACAGGT
This sequence comes from Peronia verruculata, assembly GCA_038406235.1. Taxonomy (NCBI): domain Eukaryota; kingdom Metazoa; phylum Mollusca; class Gastropoda; order Systellommatophora; family Onchidiidae; genus Peronia; species Peronia verruculata. Next base: position 10,173 of record JBCAUA010677282.1, read on the forward strand.
GGAAAGCCACGCTCAGTATCAACCACGTTTTGGACCTAGCTAGGCCTGTGTCCCAGCGCTAGCAGCAAAGGCTTTACGTATGGAGTTGGGAACAAGACTGTATAAGGCGACCTTAATATAGCTTTTTTGTTTCTTTTGTTTTTTGCTACCCCCCCCCCCTCCTCTCTCTCTACCTGTAATAAGCTTAAGAATTTTCTGCAGCCCCCCCCCCCCCCTTACATCATTCTAATTTATCTTTTAAAAAGTGGGTTCTTTCTTTCCTTCGTTCTTTCTGCCTCCCTTTCTTTCTTTTTTTCTTTGTCATTGTCTCCTCGTTCGTGTCTTAGCCTTTTTAATCCCCCTCCTCCGATTTCTTTTTCTCTCGTATGTTACATGCTCTACAACTAAAATCAACTGATACGGGATAGATCAGTTCTGTTTTGTACAAGTACATGTAGTTTGTTTCCAAATGTCAAATTTCAGCTCCCCGTGTACTGCTACAGCAATGGAACAACAAAACAATTCTAATACATGACTTAAGTGACGAATAAACAAACACACAATAAGGGAACAGAAGTTCATATTTTACAATACTAAATGATATGCCATTATCAGAATAGCAGGCCTTTTAGTCAAACTTCAAACCAGGCACATATGTTTCTAATACAAATAGGCCTATATGTGCGAGCTTCTGTCACATGTGTTTTGGTCCATCGTACCCGCAAATAAACTGGCAGTCCTAACTAAGTACATGTAACTCGACGAAACATCTTTTCCCAGAAAAATAGTGAAATATTTCAGCTTTGAGATCTCTCTTTCAGCAGCTGATCAATATAAAGTTTTTGTTGTTGTTGTTGTGTTTTAAGAGAATGAAATGGTGCTCTAGACTGTCTTTTACTGGAACTGTGTTCATTTGAATAAGTAGAGACATAAACTAAACTATAATGAAAAAAAAAAAAAAAGCATTTTGTCAAAGTACGGTACGTCAGAGGAGTCCTTGACGGGGTGAGACCAAGCTGAAACTTACTCTCTTCTTTCTAGCCAAATGCCCTATGTCAATCGTTCTGGCCTAGTGACCAGTCAGTTTCTCAACAGGACTCACAACTCCGATGGCTGATTGCTCAAGACTCTCACGCATTATTGCCCCTGACGTGTGTGGCGTAATGGTCGTATCTGCCAGCCACTATGCCAAGCGACCGGCTGAGTGTTTGGATAAACATCGTACTGTTTTGTAAAAAGGGCACGATACAAATTGTCCAGGTATTCGCAATCTTCCTTTTTGTTTTGAGGCTTCAGCAGCATACCACAATATCGCGGAATGGACAAGATCCTCTTTCGCTATCACACTAAGATTGCGGAAGACTAGGACAGATGGGCAAAATTTGACAGGATATCATCGGTGGTGTCCCAGCATTTCCTGCCGGCTAAAGGACTAACTACATACAATTAGCCAACAAGCGCATTTCATAACAATCCTCTTTTTTACCAAAGCCAGAATTATTGGCTCATAATTTCTCCCCCTCCGCCCCCCCCCCCCACTTTCATTTAGAGGTGGCTTGCTCTTAATCTCATTAGCCTTTTAGTATGTACTAGTACTGCGAGTACAACGCCATGAAAATTCTTATTAATAACATCATCATTTAATAAAACTAGAAAAAGACCAACACTACCAACGTCATCATTATTGATACTGTGCATTGACTTTCAGAACAGAGGTTGCTAACCGGCAAGTACATACATTGTACATGTAACTGAATATGTCAAAATAGGCCAAAAAAAAAAAAACAACAACAACAACAACAAAAAAAACAGAAAGGTAAAATAAATACACATGTATTATAATACATGTATTTGAAAAAAAAAAATATAAAAAAATGCATGAGTACGACATTTTCTAGCATTTTTGTTTGTTTTTCTTCATCTCATCATCGTCACCATTATTTTATAAGAATGTCTAGAAATGTTAGACACAAGCTGTCAACTGGTTACTAACTTAACAACAATCTGGAGGATTAATATACATGTACGTGTATTTAATAATAATAATAATAATTATAATAATAATAATAATAATAATAGAGATAGTAAGTTAGGAAATTCACCCGCTTTGGGGCAACAAAACAGGAACAGGGTAACAGATTCATTATTACCATCATAATTTGGTAAGGTCACATAAATTATATATATACATGTATATTAAAAAAAGGGGTGGGGGAATGTTACATGCACCTGGTAGTGTCTGTATTATTTGTGTAGACACGAGATGGTGAAAAGGACACCACCATCAACTCAGCCATTAATTATTTAAGCCTGACAACCAGAGATATTGTTGTTGAAAATGTTGTATAACATCACAATTCAGTTGCCTGAAAATATGCTTTGCCTAGCAATACATGCATGCTTTGGTAATGGAAATGCGGTTACTTTATTTATGACATTGCGGACAAATGACATAAGACAAGAACAGCTTTAATGGAGCAGCTTGTCATCACGGAGATGCTGGAAAGAAAAACAAATCAACGAGGACAGGAAGAAAAGGTTTCGAACAGCATGAAATCATGGCTCAAAGCTGAAAGCTCAGCCACGGAACTGAGAGTAATGAGGGATCGGGGAGATGTGATAAGGAAGTTATCACCGTCGCTTTCGAACAAGGCCATGATGATGACCGATGGTAACATGTTACATTCAGGATGGAGTTTATTCAGCCAGAGACATTTAGACCATGATTTAAGGTATCTGCTTCAATTATTCGATAGACAAATAACATCTGCTATCCACCAGCATGAAATACATGTACATAATATATTGATATGGGCCTACTGAGTTAAATCTTTCTATCCTCTGAGTGCAGTCACTCAGGGAGCTTGTCCTGGCTTCTCTTCTCAAACAGCGTTCAGGCGGATGTGACTAGCACTGGGTATTGCCGGCTTGTAATTTGTGTCTATGTGTATTTCTAGACATTTTTAGTCCATTGATAGTAATGTTTGTCAACGCACCTGAGTTAGTCATTTTTCTTCTTGTAGCCATTTTTTCCCTTTTCCTTTTCTTTATTTACTCACAAGTTTAATTAAATACTTGCAGGAAACATAGTCTTGTTGGCCCGTTCTTTACCTAAAATTAAAATAAATAGAACTGTCACAAGGGTGAATATATTGTATCATGCTGTCAACAATGATTAATGATACCATTAGGTGAAAACTCACAAGACATTTAAACGTTGGGCAGTATTGATGTAATTATACAATGAAAAAGATCAGGAATTGCTAGATGGAATTATAACACATACAGGGAAGAACGCTGTACTTATTCCCATTGATGATTTTTTAAACCAAAGGTAACGATCAATTAACCACAGTAATCTGTAGTAAAAACAATCTGTGGTTAGATGGGTTGCGTAATTTTCTAATCCCCCTAAGGACCTGTCCGCCTAAGAGCCTGCTGTTTTTTGACCGGGTTCTTAGGAGGAGACTCACTGTATTACATTTAAAATAAATCATTCGTTGAATCTCCTAACACACAGACATGTGAAAAGAAGATGATCCCTTCTGTAGTGAGAAATATTCTGACTGGTACAGAGTTAACTTAAAAACACCTCAACAAATGGTTACACGTACATGACAACTAAAGGAGACAAAGAAAATATGAATGTACTCAGTCAAAGACACTCAATTCATTTCATCCATTATTTTTATTCAACTAATGGCAACATTCTGATAATCAATTCCGGGACATAACCAGATTACATTGCAAAATATGAAAGAAGCTAGTGAACACAAAAGTATTACATGTAAATCACTTTGCTTCAGTCACCATAAGACATATATATATATATAGACTTTACTTATTTGCAACATTCAGCTTGCAAAAAAAAAAAAAAAAGAAAAAAACATTCAAACTCATTTTACCATATAGCATCACTTTTTCAAAGAAAAAATCCATATTATTTGCTGCTGTGTAACATATTAAAAAAAAAAAAAAAGCAGGCCTACTCAAATAACCATGATTACATAGCTGGCTTTACACAAAGAGGTTTCATCCTCAAAATGCAAAAAGCAGCATGCCTAAACCTTTAAAGATATATGCAAGGGACAATAATGCAGTGTGAATTGTGATCTGATTTCTAAAAAAAAAAAAAAAATTGCAAAAAAGTGCAAAATGTTCCACGATAATTTAATAATAAAACATTAGAATTTCACAACTTTATTGAAAGAGATATTTATTTGAAACAAACCAGCATGGTTTTCTGAAACAAGACAATTGGATTTATCTTATTTTGTGGCCCAAACCTTTCACATGATCTTCAAAATAGTTGATCTATGTACCACATTTTAATGTGAATTATGTGACCCGGTTTCTAAAAAAAAAAAAAAATACTTCCCCCAAAAAATGCCAGATGTTCCACGGTAATGAAACATTAGAATTTCACAAGTTTGTTGAACAAGATATATTTATTTGGAGCAAACAAACATGGTTTTCTGAAACAAAAAAAACTGGATTTATCTATTTTTTTTTTCCCAAATCCTTCACATGATCTTCATAGTTGATCTATGTACCACCCATATCACCACAGGCATGAGGAGATGGATGTAAAAAATAGGTGTGAGAGAAAGTATCAAGAAAAGACCAAATGAAAATGGCAAACAATGTCATAGTCAATGACACATATCAGGAAATGTTTCCGATAAAATTGCAGATCAAATTACGTTCACCACCACAGATAATAAAAAGCTCCTGGCCCATGATCACCGATTACTATACATCTTTACTATACAGTTCCAGTTTGGTCAGATATAGTGAACTGAACTGATGTGTCCATCAAAGCAGAGCAATGTGCTGGTTTGTCCTAGCATTCTTTGTTGTGCATCAAAGAAGAAAAAAACATAGAAGCTGGTAATGGTCAGGACTGTAGATAGACAAGACTTCACTTTGAGAAAAAAAGAAGTACCATGTAGTCTATGGTTTGGTCAAGTTACTGCAATGATCTTCAGGCATTAAAACAACAATCATGCTAATTAACAAAGGTCCATTTTTTGTTTATTAATTGATCACAAAACATGCACATGAATTTTACTACTACATGCACTAGTTCACATTTAAAATTTCAGAAATCTTAGTTAGGATGTGAACCGCGTAAAGACATGAACAAAGTGATGATCAAATACTATTTGCACCACATATAGCAAAGTAGTTTCAGAGGTGGGTTTGATGTTATCTTTAATGCTGAAAAATACATATGGGCAGCGGATGTTCTGAATTGATGCTATGCTTTTTAACTCTAGAGCTGCGACCCAGCCTAAGGGCTACAACGCCCTGCGGCGTGCCTTGCCAGGCTTGTCAATCTGGATCGCCAGCGCCAGTGCTTAGCCTCAGGGTGTTTGTTTTGACCATAGAGACTC
>JBCAUA010677502.1:0-15546 GCA_038406235.1 Peronia verruculata
GCAAAGAAAACGTGTTTTGAACGCGTCATGTGTCGCGCGTGGAAGTGATGGTGGACAAAATTAATGAGAGTTCGGCATTAAAAAAATAAAGCAACTGTGTAAATTCAATCAAAATAAAGAGTAGCGTATAACACAACTGGGTAGATCTATCAATTGCCCGCGTCTTTCATTTTATTTGAATTATAAATGCCTGCCGATTCCATCTTTATGGACCATAAGATAAGTGCCACGCCCCCTGGTTGCTCTTATTATATATATATATATGTATTACATATATACATATCTATATATCTATATATCTATATATTTATATATATATATGTGTGTGTATATATATAATATATATATATATATATATATAACATTAGCTGAAACCATACTTAGGGGCACTGTATTTCCCCTAACAATTCCCAAGGAAGAAGGAAAAATTCTTTGATGTTTCATAAGATCAGACCGCTTTATATCGTTTTTGTTTTTTTTTAGCCGGCCATTTAAACCATTTTTTTAAATAATTGATTTAAGTATATGGTTTTTCTGCACACAGCCTTGCTTTTTAACTCGACTATTTCGCTCACATGAATCTGCACAACAGCCAGGCTGTTTACAGCCCGGCATGTGTTCTGTGTGAGTAGTCCATGCGTACATAACACATTGATCGGATTAAAAGCCAGCTGCAAGCATTTCTTGCTGGTGTCCAGACTCATTCAAACAGTAGCTCAGAATGGAAAACTAAATGTTTTATGTTTAGAGTTTCGAAGACAGCAAAGAGGGTAACAATCTTTTTACATACACCTCATTGGAACAATAAACTAAAATAAATATGTCGAATTGAAGTAAAATCTACTAATAAAAAAAAAAGGGACTTGAAAAATGATTTAAAGATAAAAAAGATCTTTAAATTTTTTTTACAATGTTAAAAAAAAAAAGAAAAAGAATGAGCGAACGAAAGAAAGGAAAGAAGAGGAAAGGAAGAAAGAAAAAGCAGAGATTTAAAAAAAGAAAAAGAAAGACATAGAAAACAGTTCAAATCCATACTTTTCTGAAGCGAGAAAACTGTTTGAATATGAAATGTAATAAATTGTAGAGTCTATGCACAACAAGCAAACAAAAACCTGGAATTTTGAGCTTTGTGACGATTAGGCGGTGGTAAAAACTGTGACTTTTTTTAGCAATCACGAAAATATCTCCCTAGGGAAAGATGCAAGCACAGCTGTCCCCAGCACAAAAAATAAAAAGAAAGAAATCTAGTTGAATTTTATAGTCAATTATTTACAGAAACCTCCAGACTTTGCTATCCGGGTCTATCTATGACCTTAATGTTCTTCTGCCTGTGCTGCTGTTTTGGTTTCAGATTTATTCTACTATACAGCTAAGAAAATGTTGACATTTGTGTCATTCTTATGACATCCTGCTTCAGCAGAATAAAGGCCAGTATCCTGTCATTGTCGCTGCTCTTGGACAGAAACACAAGTCATTCTATGCCCATTTTTTGAGACACTGTGGGGAAAATTGTTATAGCACTGGACATTGTTTTGGTGAGCTATGCAGTTACGCCTCTGTTGCATGAATAAAAATAATTTGATAGGCGCATTATTTTTCTTTTTGGTTATATATATATTAATAATACTGTAATAATATATATACTGTTGCTGTGCAAAGGCCCAGAGTCATAGCATAGCTCTCACAAACAGGAATGCTGTGATACATCATTTACTTTTTGCCATAAGACATTAAGACGAAGTCTGCCATTTTCCTAGAATACTCCCGCTAAACTATGTCTTGTACATTTCACTCACTCCCCTGATAATCTGTTCTCCACACCGACCCTTCCCCCTCCTCCTATTGTTATTTATCTCACTACTGTTTTGTCAGCCACTCTGTTTCAATTATTTATTTTTGTTCTCTTTGTTTATTTATTTATTTATTTATTATTTTTTGTTTTCGTTTTTGTTTTGTTTTGTCTTTGATAATCAAGGCGATATGCTAGTTTATTCAATGGGGTCCAATGGGGTCCAATGTGTACGGACATTTTTCTTTTTTTTTTTTTTTTTTAAGTCTTCAGGTTCTTTTGTAGTATTACATAAAATTTTAAATGTAATAAATTAATAAAATGTAGTAAATCATGTTTCGTATGATATACGTAGATACATGCATAGGAGATTAAGCATAAGAGAAAAAAAACGTTATGATTTTTGTCAGAGATGTCCTTTAATGCTGAAATTACAGAGATTCGGAGTCTGTGGTCTTCGCAGTCTCTGATTACATTATTGGTATTTAAAATTATATGCCGTATCAAAAACCACTTCAGAACTTATTTATCCTGTCTTTTCTGTATGGTATAGTCAAATACAGAGTTCTTCTGAATTTTTCATCGCAAGAATTGCATTTGAGGGGCCCAGTAGTTTAAAATTTATCTATTATAGGGCACGGCATTTAAAAAATAACATTTTAACCATTTACAAAAGACTCAAAAAAAAAAAAAAAAAGGAAAGAAAAAAAAAAGAAGAGAAAAAAAAAGAAAAGAAAAGAAAAGAAAAAAAAAAAAGAAAAAAAAAGAAATTAGAATACTATTAAAACAAGAAAATATTCCAAAAGATCGTTTTAAATTAGCTTTAAAATACCGAAAATAGGAGACGTTTTAATTGTGCACTAAAGGCCAGTATCGTTGATAATGATTTCACTATATGTGAGTGAGAGACAGCCAGAGAGAGAGAGAGAGGAAAAACAGATAGGAGAGAGAGAGAGAGAGAGAAAGAGAAAGAGACAGAAAAAAGAGAGTGTTTGAGTTATCCTCCAGAAACATCTGGTTTGACGTGCCCTTCAGAAACCTTGACCTCATTGATTGACTACCAAAAGAAAAAAAACGCATAAAAAACATAAAGGTATTTCTAAAAAAAAAAAAAGAAGAAGAAGAAGAGGAAAGGGAAAATAAAAAAGAAATGAATAAAGCAAAATAGACTAGGGCCGCCAACTGGGATCAAATGTCATAGATCAAACAGCTCGTGTGTTTGCATATGTAACTAAATCCTGTAATCTTACTGTTCATCCTCTCAGTCTCTCACGTCAGCAAGTTCGGCATATGATGGCTGATCGTATGAGCCAAAAGAAGGAAGTGCGTGTGTGTGTTTGCTGTCTGGATTATACGCCTCTTGTGCACTTACGAGGGTAAGGACATTATTGTTATGCATTAATCATAATGCCCATATTTGTATGTAACTCCATTTTTTCAGCCTTAACCACACGTTTCACAGAGATCTGCAAATTTTACTTTCCAGATGTTGTGATTTCCTGTTAGTTTTTGCTAAACAGGCAAACATTCAGCCTTTCTAGGGACATGTTTTCCCATACTTGAGTAAATCTGACCCACCTTTACTCGAAAGTTATGGTTCAGATTCCATAGACCAATGATCCAAAATTTTTTTCGAGGATTTTAGTTAGTTACTTAGTTAGTTAGTTACTTAGTTAGTTAGTTACTTAGTTAGTTAGTTACTTAGTTAGTTAGTTACTTAGTTACTTAGTTACTTAGTTAGTTAGTTACTTAGTTAGTTAGTTACTTAGTTAGTAAGTTAGTTACTTAGTTAGTTAGTTAGTTACTTAGTTAGTTAGTTAGTTACTTAGTTAGGTTCTTCAGGAAAACCTTCAAGACAGTGAGCCCTTAACTGCCGAATGAAAGGACAACTGTGAGCACATTGTCAAAAGTAACTATCAATACCTTGTAACTTTTGGAAAGAAAATAAATAATTTAAAACAATAAATACCTTTAATTATGGAATAATTTATTGCCAAGCATTTGAAACAAAGAAAAAAAAATCGTTATGTGACTGCCCTTTCTAGAAGTTTATTGGAGTGCGTGTAAGACATAAGGTGTGCATTTCATGATCTCTCCCCCACACTTGCAAGCTAAGTGAAAGTGGTTTTGTACTTGAAAGTGTGAGCACACTAAATCCAAGAGTGGGTAATTCTGATAATGCTTTTTGAATATTATTATAATGTTTGTTTATGTATAAACCTGAGGTGGGATATCATGGTTTGTGGTCACCTGGGGTGGAGGGAGGCCTTGAAGCAAGGGCTTTCCCCAGTTTAAGGAGTCACTTGCCTTAACAATCTGATACAAAAAGAGAGAAAAAAAAAAGACGTAAAACTGTACAGAGTGAAACGCTATAGTCTTTCGAGACTGACAGATACCAAGAGATGAAATGTACACAGTACACGCATTGTCCTTGCGTCATGAGCAGTATTGCAAAATTAAACATACAGTAAGTAAATATACTTTAGTAACTCTATCCCCAGGATAAAACTTTCCTTTTATGTAACAATCCTCATTCAGACAAGTATATCAGATGATCAATAATCCAAGGTCGCCCATTGCTCGTTGTAATTGTTTTTTGTTTTTGTCTTCCACATCATGTTTGCTTATAGATCTTCCCATTGATGTTTTGAGAAAGGATTACAGAATAGAGAATTTGGAGCAGAGGTGGGGAAGGGGGGGGGGGGCGAAGGACACAAGGTACATTAAAATCAGATCCACATTTGGCAGATATGGCCTCAGAATAGATCCATACAGAGGGTGCAGGCGATGCTTCGGGTGAGCCGGGAACGTCATTTTTTAATCCCTGTCGAGTTCGTAAACAATAACCTATTCTGTTCTGAACACTGACAGCGACTAACAATAGCCCAATGGAGTCAATAGGCCCAGTATAAATCTACTCGTAAGCGTCCTTATCAACCGAAGCGTGACAGGGATTCCAACATGGCGGACTTCGCTTCACCGCGGAACGGAAATAGTGACGTAAACCCTAGGCCTGTACCTTCTGTATGTATCTATTCTGTGGAGACGGCCACTTCCAACGCTCTTTGACAAAACTTTTTCCCCCTTAAACTATTAGACTTACTTTAGTGAAAATTGCAATTTTATTTTTCTAGTCTATTGTTCTGTGCATAATAAGTGAAATTTCGCCTGTTGTTGTTATTACTGCTGTTATTGTTGCTGTTATGGCTAGTTTCAAAAATAAAGTAATGCCTCCTGTGGTATTTCTGTATTCTGTAAAGTTGTATAAGAAACTTGATGGTATTATTAAGGGAGGGGGGGGGGAGGAAGGCTGGGAGAGTGCGTCCTAAAATATGGTTTTAGCTATAAAGCAAATCCATTTTGGGTTTTGTTTTCTCTTAATTAAAAGTTCTACCTTTTCTGATTATGATAAAAAGCATTAAAAAGGTTACGTTACGTTCTATGTAAGTGTTTCAACCTCCTGGTGGAGGTTATCTCGACGCATGTCTTAAAAACTCCGACTTAGCTTTTCAAAAAACAAAAATTCTGTCTTAAAAACTCCTGTCTTCACTTTTTAAAAAAGAAAAAAAAAAACAACTCAAAATAATAGTAAATCCTGTTCTCGTTTTTGGAGAAAAGAGAATAAGCGCCACCAACTACCAACCCAGCTATTCTCTATTCTTTAATTAATTTCTTTATTGAAGATGTTTATTTATTTATTCATTTATTTTTATTTATTTTTTTATTATTTATTATTTTCTTTGTTTGTTTTGTTTTGTTTTGTTTTCTATTTTACTTCAATATGGCCCCTATTACTATTTCCATTTGCCATGACTTTAGTCGGTCCACGTTTTTATTCCTGCTGCTATTCCCATCCTATTGTTTGTGGACCCCGGTAAAAGGTCCTCCCACGAGGGTCAGAGGGTGTCACTGCGTTGTTTTGGTCACTCATGGGTCCCTTACTGTTTTTGTCTGATATGTACAGGTTCCTACCGCCCCTATCTCCTTCTCTACTTTTGCCGACCTTATCTACATATTAAAAAGGGTAAAATATTATTTCATCCTAACATCTGTGACCCATGGCCGATCAACGCATGTCCAGACTAACTGTTAACCAGGATTTTGTTCCCTCAGCTAGATGCAATGTTACGTCATCACTATCTGACCAGATGAAAGCAATATCTAGAGCTCCAATGACAGGATTGGACATTGGGTGATACCTACAGAACGAAATAGACTAACGTTCAGGCAGTATATCAGAGTCAGCTTTCACCAACATTCTTGTAAAATGAACTAGTTAGGACAAAGCGTGAAACTGTCTTCTATTTCTGTTGTTTCAGAGAACTCTCTATTATACTTAAGATCCAAACTCTTTGATTTTGACATAGAAAGATATGAAAACCGCATACCATAGAGGCAGTCAAGAGCGATCAAGTGACTCTAAAGAGCTATTTTGGACCTAACTCAGAATGAAACTCTTGTTTTTTTTTTTCCTTAAAAGAAAATTAAAAATCCCAGCGCTATTTTTCTCAAAACATGATTTTCTTGTCACTGTCTGTTGCCCTCCTTTTTATTTTTGAACCAGTTCTAACTAAATGTGGCATACATGATTTTCACAAGAAAGCCAAAAACAAGGTTCGAATTTGAACATGACGAATTTGAAAGAAAAGTTTGAAATTGGCATGGTCATAATAAACAGAACCACCTCCAGGACTGGGCCCTAGTCGTAAAAGCCTTTAATCAAAGCATGTTAGAATGAAGGTTATTCCAACAGCAGATTGGTCAATGCCAAAGAACAATTGATAGAGAAAATGTTCTGGTGTGTTTGTGTTATGGGAGCGGGTAAGGGTATGTTACAGTTATGACCAAATTCTGGTGTACGAGTCTCTAAAACAAACATCATGTCTCAACAAAGGAAACAAAGGGGTCACTGGAATCACTCACAGAATGAGGGGTTGTGAGAATGACAGGAATACATAAAGGAAGACAGAGACTGAGACAAGTCTTGGACGGGAGAAAGAGAGATAGAGAGACTGGGAAAAAAGAAAGGGCAGAGAAATTTGTCAGATTAGAAGGAGAGCAAGAAGAAAGAGATAGTGCTACAGGGAAAGAGGAACATGTATGAGAGTACGAGAAAGAGAAGAATAGCAACATGTGAGAGAGAAAAACAGGATGGAGAGGGATAGAGAAAGGGAGAGGGAGCGAGTGAGAGAGCAGAGAGGAAGAGAAACATGAGAGAGAAACAGAAGATTGAATGGGAAGAAAAAAGGTTCGTGACATACGAACTTCCTTTTTGAAATAAAAAGCATAAATAACTCAAACTTTGATTTGATCAGACAAGAACGCGTGCGTCCAACTGGCTCATGTTGTCCAGATACTGGATCTCTACAATGTAATTATAACTTAGTAAATATGCCAAAACTTTATGAACGTCGGCCACAAATTAACTTTCTTTTTCACTGTTTTGTTTCTGTTCATTGCAGCAGCTGTCGGGGTTGGAAAACCAACCAAAAAAAAAGGGGGTTGGGGGCGTCCTCAGATAGCATGAGAGGCACTAGCTTACCTCCATTTTCAAAATCGACATCTCCATTTTCTTTTCTTTTCTGGCGCTAATGCTTTCAATCGGAAAAACTTGTTATTTAATAAAAACAAAAACGAAAAAAAAAAAAAGGACAAAAAAGAAAAAAAAAAAAGACGGAAATAAAAGCTGTCTGGCCCGAACGTCATAAGGATTCTGACCAGCAGTTTCATCCTTTTTAATTTTTTTATTAACTCACCCTGGAACGCCAGCTGTTTCTTGTACATCATATCAAAATTCTGACACATATACAGAAAAAAAGGCAGAACAAGTTAATTTCACAGCGTCCCAGTGGCCAGGTCATAAAAGTCTCTCCTTCCATGACCTACTCCTTTAACACTAGAGGTGTGAAGTAGCCGGTCTGGTTAAAAACCTGTTCGTTAACCTTTGTATTCTAATTACGATCACATATGCACGCCACATGGTATCCAATCATCCAAACTTGCTAGTTCTAGAAGATTGACTTGGCATCGTCGTACCAACCTTAGCTCTCCAGCCAGGTTCTAGTAACCTTTCTGGAATTAAGTGCTAGCAAACCTGCACGGGCATTCTCTCAGTTCTTCTGTTTGGTAAATGTCTGAATTTTTTTTTTTTTTTTTCTACAGCACGATCACAATTGCCATATAGGCTCTTAGCGCCAATCAAGAGCTAGAAATTAGATCAAGACATTTAAAAAGTATTCGGTTTTGGACATTATGCATTTATTTAACTGGTATGTCCAAAATTTCATGTTCACATTGTCACGTTTAGAGAGTTAGGTAACAGGACAGGCGTAAATAATATTTATATATATGCCAAGTAGACACTCAAGCGGACGCATGCAAACAGCTGTATTATTTTGAAGTGCCAGTCCTTTATTTCGTGACAGAGGCAGACTATTAAATTTTCAGAGGGAAGCTATTTGCCGACTGAGGATTTTTTTTTCATTCGGTGAAATCTAGTTCGTTATTTGAAAGTCAAAGACAAAAAAGATCGCAAAGTGATTTGTTAAATGTTTACGTCAGAGCAGTTTGTCTAACTCTCGTTTCGAGTAGGTCAGCTTCACAAGATCGTATATCGCACAGATAATAATTGCCTGTCTCAGTTATTGGCTACGACCCATTGTAGTTATTTTTTATCTTTCTTCCCAAAAGCTCACAGCAATAAGATTTGCAGCTCTGCTGATGACAATTGGTAATGTTGCTGTCCAAAGGCCGACGAGCGTGTCTGATATGTTTGTGTTCGATAATGTCTGTGTGAGGTTGTCTGGGCAGGGAGGCATGGATCTACATGTCTCTCCTGTCAAAAAGCAAAATGACCTTACGTTAGTGTTTCTTTAGGCCTTTCAACTCCTGTCCTACACCAGGGCGGCTGTTTTTACGACGGCAACCACTATCACCAACAGCATCTATATCTAACCAGACCAGAGCAAGGCGACATAAACTCATGACCTGTGGCAGAACGACGTATCTACATTCTTTTTTCAATGACAACTTTAGGAAGGTCAGATATGTGTAGATACGTCTTTCAGTTTCTGGACAGCACGTTCATGACATCAGCGCGTTCAGAAGATCCTGGTTACAGAAAACATTGTGAATGTAAGAATATAAACATACAATCAGAATGTATTTGTGCTGAGAGGCGGTGTGAGATCGACGAGAAAGATTTGAATTGCTAAAGCAAGTCGTGAATAGATTCCAAATGACAATTTTCCATCAGTCTCAAAGGGAGAAACTGATAACCTTTCTACGTATCCCAAGATGAATGAGTTTGTGTCGCTGTTCTTGGGTTTTTTTTAATGTATATTTTAAAGCGATGTGGAACAGAGAGAGGAGGTGGTCCCATGGGAGAGGTGGGAGAGGAGAAAGACGGAGAGAGAGAGTGTGAGAGAGAGAAAGAAACAGAAATACGGATATTTAGAAGAGAAAATGTCTATCCTACCACTATCCTTATTACTAGGTTAGGCTGTCAAGATTGTGTGTTGATGAAGGCAACTTAGAAATGAAATATTTCGAGAGATTTTTTTTTATACCTTGATTTGTACATACGCTCTGCGCATGACAGACAGCTGTTGACCAATCATGAGCATTCACACATACCCACACTATAATAAACAAGCGCTGTTCCCTCGTTCATTTGGCCGATCTCGAAATACCTCATTAGATCAAACTCACTATCTCAAGAGTTTATCCCCGAGAGAGCAAGATGTTAAGTTTCTTCTGTGAAACGTGAACTTGTTCTACAGGGTGTCCACAAAGTCTCTTTATAAATTTTAAAAAATGTTTTCCACGGGCATTTAATAAGATATCTGAACCAGATTTGTTTAAATGTAATCAATATTTTTTTTCTCGAGAGAAATCGAGCACCGTTTTGATGTAGTTCGTGAAAACTAATGGTTTCCATATACAGGTGTATTAAATGAGGTTAAAAAAAGGAACCCTTTGACAATCATTGATTACATTAAAATAAATCTGGTTGTGATATCTCATTAAATGCTTCTGTAATAAATTTCTAAAACTGTAAAGACACTTTGTGGACACCCCGAATATCTGGTCCTCACCTACTGACAGTTAACGTTTCGCTTGTTCAGCAGTACGAATCGTCACTGATAGACTTTACAAGGTCGTCACTGATAGACTTTACAAGGTCGTCACTGATAGACTTTACAAGCTTCTTTCTTTATTGAAACACACTACAGTATGTGCAATTCATTGTGCATCATATTGAGGTGGCAACAAGAATAATCGAGAGAAAAAAGAAAAACCGACTAATGTTCCATTCATCTAAAACAATAGATTCAACTATACGTTCGCCAATGTCTACAATTTAAAGTCACACATGTACTTGCTGAAGAAATAAAATAAGATGAAATAAAAACAGTATCAAAGCATTTTGTTTAGCTCTTGTTTTCAGTAAGCTGGTTTCACATCTTACATAATATTGTCTATGTCAGTTCTTCAGGTGTCCGGGCCACAAGTTCAAGAAGCATTGAGTCAGTGTGATCTAACGCCTATGTTAAGCTTACCTGCATACAGCCTTGACAGGATAGCGTAGGGAAAAAAAAAAAACTGAAGACGGGTGGAGGGAGGGAACGGGTAGGGGGGGGGCGGGAGTCCCCTAGTGAGTTGATGAACTATTGAACCATGGCTACGTGGAAATGCAGAACGAGTCAATGGTTGAATCACACATGATAACTTTGAATTTTAACACTTCCTAGACTCCCCGTAACTCGCCTCCAGCTTGTCCACGTCATGAAGTAACAGATGTCTTTTACATGTGACCATATCTTTCACCCCACCCACCCCCACCCCTCCCCCTTGTCATAAGCCCCCTCCCAACTCTACCCTACTCCCGTTACCTCAAACACCCCAAAACACACGCACACACGCACATGCACACATGGTTTACTTAACGTTAATATTAAATTTGTTGTTAATCCCATCAAAGCGAGAAAGATCTAGAAGCATCATAGATTTGCAAATCCTACTATGTAATATAGTAGTATTTAGTATGTATGGGAATGAAATATGATATTTTGTCTTTTATACAAACCTACCGAGTGTCAACCTAAAATAAAAAGTAAGTCCAACGATTGATAAGCTGAAAGATGATTGTCCAGTTGAATAAACATTTGTTTCTAATTTGAAAATGTTTGAAATCATCTGTGTTGTTTTACAGATTTATAGTAAAAAAAAAAAATCAACAGAATTACTGACATTTTTCAAAATGTAATAATGCATAAGCAGTACATTTACATGATTACTAACCTGTCTAATATCTTTCTATATCTGTTCATACATTTTAGTTTTAATTTACTGAATCACGTGTTTTTTCACTTCCTTACTGACGAATTGACTTACTCACTAACTAATTTCCTCACCTATCCACTCACACATTCTCTCTTTGTCCCTCACTCAATAACTCACTCACTAACGCAATTTCTTCTTCTTTTTTTTTTTTTTTTAAATTTACTTACTGACTGCCTGACTTATTTACTCACTTACTTACTACCTGCTAATTGGGACGAACACACGTTCTTAAATCTTATCCACGGCACCTGTAGGTGGGAGCGGGTGGCAGTAACAGCGGACTGAACGACCGTATCCTTATTATTCAAAAATTTAGCCATTAACTAAAATTGACATAACAGTGATCCCCCCCCCCCCACAACACACTTTTTTCCCAAGCATTTCACGAATTTTATAAACTACCCACAGCAGCAGAGTAAAAACTGCAAATATTGGTATGTCTGGTCGTGCAGGTGACATACTAATGATTCTTCAAACAGAATGTGAGCTATAATACGTGCACTCTCGCAGCTCACCACGGTGCTAGTTTGTTTATTTGTTTGTATTAGGTTTTAACAACACATCAGCACAATTACGGCTATATTGTGTCAACCACTGTAAGATACGTTTGCACGTCAGGAAGAAGAGACGAAAGAAAGCGGGAAAGAAGACGGGAGCAAGGAGAGAGAGAAGAGATGTCTACCCTGGAATGTCGAGGATGGCACTCCATGGGGGACACCCCACCGATGGCTGGTTTACACCCCCTGCGGGTGGGAGCAGAGAACCTACTAATAAAACCCTGGCCGCCTGAGAGGGGCGTCACAGAGAATCATGATCCTTTGTACGAAGTTCTAATTATCTAGGGAGGTGGCTGAAAGGCGTTAAGAGACCCGCGGATTAACAAGTGGTTCGTGGCCAGTGGATTATGCTTCTGCTCTGCGACTAAAATGTCGAAGACTCAAACAATTTAAAACGTCATCGCTTTTCTTTTGCAGGTGCTCAAGAGTCCTGCTGATGGGAATTGACCAATATTGTGAGATCAGTCCTAGATCTATGAGTATTGTTTATTAATGCTGGAAGTTGAGAGGATTTGGCAAGATTGCTATTCGCCGGGGTCCCGATGACTCCACCCGTGCCTGTGACATTTTTTGTTGCTTTTTAAAGCAGAAACTGGTATAAATAGAACATTTATAGCAATGGTAAACTGTTTTCTCCAAAATTACCCTTTCAAGCTGTCTTTCTTGTTCATCTGTTACTTTTTTTTTTTTTTTAACCAATATAAAGAATCTTGTTCATACTTATACCTGCCTTGCGTAATGTGAAATAGGTTGAGGACCTGGGTTTATTTTGTTGTACTGGGAAAATTAAGAGATAGTATACTCTTCAATTTCCAAACAGATTGAAATATAGTCTTTGTAGATAGGATTGAAAACAAAACAATGCGTGGACGTTAAGATGTACTGTGAATTCTATTTGAAACATTTGCTGAAACCTAATGTCAGGAGTCAGAATTCAATATGGCCCATTTACTGTCACAACTTGGCGTCAAGTTTATATTCTTCTTTGCTCATTTCGAAAAGGCTATTTTGATATGTCCGATTCAAATATGAGGGTTAACCAGAGAACAGCCAAGACATCAGATCTATTCAAAGACTGGCTAGCTAGCTATATTGTGGTCAATAATCCACTTGATCTATAAATCACGTTCCAAATGACCTACACTATCACAAAATTATCAAGGCCTCAATATTAATATTTAAGCCAGCGCTGACATTTTCTTGCCCACCACTGCACATGACTACAGGAATACTGATACTTTAGCAGTCGGCAGTTGCTTTTGACATTTTTTTAAAGTTAAACATGTGTAACCGTGAAAATCCACTTATGACTTTTCAGGATCCGCCTCCGCCCAATGGCATATTTAATTCACATATCGGTATAAATTTGAGAGTATAATCACTAAGATTCATTGATTTTTCAGCATTTAGCTCATAATATTATTATGTAGTATTCATGTTTTGAACTAAGTATACGAATGGAAAACATGCGCACAGGGTAAAATCGACACAAATGGACTGTACTGGTCGATGGGGAACTTAGTTAAACATCTAATCTAATATCTAAACATCGAGAACTTGTCTGTAAATCATATAAGTTAACACTGAAAATGTAAAGCTCAAAGAAGATACAGTGTGTATAAGTAAACCGTCTGGGAAAATATTGATAAAAAGCGCACTGGAAAAACCTAGCTGACAACAGCGAATCATACAAGTCATTTGTCAGTCGAAGCCAAGAAAACCCAAGAGTTGGAGGATAAGAGAATAAGGAAGCAAAATCAGGTAGCATCTCTCGCATGAGAATCAACTGCAATTTCTTTGGTAGATCATTATTTCCCCCGCATGAGCCATGAGCGGAACACTTTTCTGAACTTCAAGAGTATATTAACTAAGATCGTTAGTTGTTACCGCAGAGAGCCGTTCATCCATCAGCGGAAATAACATTACACATGTCAAGAGAGTTGTAAGAAATGCAGATAAACAATCTGTGAGAAAGCCCAGAGTGAAATCATGGAGTCAGTGACCTTTCTTCTATAAAATCTGTGCTTACTTACCTGCGGTGTGAAGATATTCTGCATGTTGCCCGTGTCCCATCGACTGTGAACGACATTTGCCTTCGACTTCAGTGTGTATCCTTATCTTATTGTCTTATTTTATTCTAGCTTATCTTATCTCGTGTCAATTAATCTCATCTTGTCTGCTCTTATCTAGTCTATCTAGCTTACTCTATTTTATATCTCTTACCTATTTATTCATCAGAATGCCTAATTATCATTTAAAAACTGCGTGAGGTGAGTGATTATCAAACTCTGAAACTGCCAAGGGGTCTCCGTGGTCAAAGATTCCCTTACTGTGTCCCTTCGAATCATCTCACAGCCCATCAATATAGGGGTTTCGTGTTATACTACCTCAGAACTTGTATTGCTAGTTTTTTTTTTTTTACCCTTTGGCTATCAACAAACCCGCACGATTCCATTTCATAATTACCCCATAAACAAATAGCTTTTGGAACTTGCGCCATCTAATTCTGAAGCCTAATATAACAAGTATCCACGTCCTTTATCACAGAGGTTATCTCCAAATAAAATTTTTGAAACCTTTTGAAAGAGGTATAATAATGTATCATTCATATTTACTTCACTTTTACATTGTATAGTGTTTGAATGCTCATACCTGAACTTTGAACCTTTAAACTGTCATCGTTTTAAATAATTTGGGGTTTCCCTGCCTCGGGTCAAAATTCGTTAAATTTTCAATGTATTAGGTTTTTCTGAGCAAAGAGTCAATGCTATCAGCGAAGTCTAGACACCTACACACTGAAATTGTCTCCCGTGTGTTCTTGTCTCTTCTTAGAATGAAATTTGTTGTAGTTGAAAGTTGCAGCGTAAGAGGAGATATCAAAATTCTAAATGGCGAATGAGTAAGAGATGTCACATATGACACTGCTACATCCCGCTGCAGATAAGCGTTTCAGTCAGCAAGTCAGACAATCAGTCAGTCAGTCAGTCAGTTAGCCAGTCAGTCAATCTGTCAGCCACTCACTCAGCCAGTCACTCAGTCAGTCAATCAGTCAGTCAATCAGTCAGTCAGTCAATCAGTTTCGGTCAGTCATTCATGATTCCGTTGTTTGTCATCCTGACGGTTAAAGAGTTAGGTATGAATATAAGTATCATCCTACGAAAAACTTTGAATCCCCAGCGGTTTCCACTACATTTTGGAGGTTAATGACAATGAAGTTCGAGGAGATCAAGTCTTGACCTCATTGCCTTTCTTCTGGTCATTTCATCAATACCTTGAAACTTTGCCGCGGCCTTCAGCAGCTACACAGCGCGGCCGTTTGTGGTGATTTACGCACATACCAGCCTCAGAGTTTGCCAATAACATCAAGATCAAGCCATCGTATATCAGCTGATTAGCATTTGAATTTTGGTGTAAGAGGTCAAGATGGCCATGCGTTACAAACATTCAAAATTTGAGTCTCAGTGGTAACGGGAAAGGCTAGACTAGAGGTATCTGCATCTTTTGTTTGTTTGTTTGTTTGTTTGTTTGTTTTCAGTGATTTAGCTTTCTCCTGGCTTAAGCGGATAGGGAAGTCCGAATAAGTCGAATGAGAGCGGATGTAGTTCTGGGGTTTGTTTGTTTGTGTTGGGGTTTAACGACACATCAGCAAAATTACGTCTATATTGTGCCAAACACGATAAGATAGGTTTACACGTCAAGAAGAAGAGAGGAAACAGAGCGGGACAGAAGACAGGAGTAAAAAGAGAGAGAAGGGATGTCGCCCCTGAAATGGAGGATGGCACTCCATGGGAGACATTCCACCGATGGCGGGCTTACACCGCCTGCAGGTGGGAGCAGAGAACCTACTTGTAAACC
>JBCAUA010677613.1:0-15544 GCA_038406235.1 Peronia verruculata
CCACAGGAAGCCAGGGACCGTTGAGTCACTGAAAAAAATGCGGGTTTTCGATCTTCGTGTCCTGTCATCCCCCAATGCAGAACCCGCGAGTCGATCCCGGTCGCTCCATGAGCAGACGCCATACCCATTGAGCCACTGCGTCCTCCTTGCTGTGATAGCACAGGAGGCGACTAATTTATTATCCATATTATATCACATTATCACAGTTGGAACACAACAGGTCATCCATATGAACTACTATCACTGTTATTATTAATTATTACATGTAATTATTATGTATACATTAATGCTCTTATTTGATTATATAATCCATGTAGGCCTACATGCTCTGTATGGAACTCAGCACCTCCTGGCTCTCACAAATCATGCCCGAGTAAGGGGGGGGGGGGAGGGGGAGGGGAAGAGGACGCTGAGAAGTCTTCTCTAGATCTTCAGCCATCAGCCATTGCTGACCCTCACAGGCCAACGTGACCTCCTAACATTGAGGTCACAGCTGTGTTAAAGCAGATCCCAGAACAGGCACGGGAAAAAGAATGTGGGCTTCAGTCAAACTCTCACGGATGGAAAATCAAAGTTGTTAAAATCTTCACATTTAAATGTCTATTATCATGTCCTAAACACATCACTCAAATGTCAATGTTTACTACAGTTCACATGCCAATATTTGCCTTCACCCCGCCCGCTTTTTATCTATCATTACTGCGTTTATTAATTTATTCTCTCTGGGGTTACTTGACATTGGTTGTGATATTATTTATAAAATATCAAATCAAATAGCTGTTTTTGTTATTTAGTTGCTTCAATTTTCTCAGCTTATCTGCCTCATGACATGTAATAATCATGAATTTTGCTTCTTATGAGACCAAGTTCATTGTTTTTCATACAATGCAATCATGAATTTTCCATCTGGTTCATGTGATAAATGTATGAATTTTTGCATGCTGTAAGTGATAAACCATGACTTTTCATCTTCATGTACTTCATGTGGCAAGTAAACTGAACCTTCTCCTTCATGTGATTCAGATAATTCCATCCATCCATTTTACATGCTACTCAATATTCTGAATGTTGTTAAATGATTGAATGGATTTGGTCTAGGATAGTAGGAAAGGGTAATACATGTATATATATATATAGAAATGTGTGCATGGTCTCATTGTGAACAAACAAGTACTTTTGAAACAAATTGTACATGATGTACTACTGAACGTGTCCCTTCACTTCAAGCTCAGAGATTCAAAGTGGACACAATTACAGAGAAATGATCTCCCCTTGAAATTTGGCTACAACAGACGCTGGCTCATATCTTCTCCAGCAATCCCTAGGTTTTGCCCAAACATTTTTCAAAGGTTCCTTGGATTATAAATCTATATCCAGGATAAAAACAGAACTGCCAGTGCACTTTTACAAAGTACCAATAATTACATGGACCTTGATTTGATTGATCAGTGATAAAACAGTAGATTTGCTGAAACGTGGATCTCAAGAACTAAATGCCCCAACTTTGATATCAAATGGAAATGGTAAAAAAAAAAATGTCTATATCATTGGCTGTTTTGTGGATGCATTGGTTACAGCAAAATTTTTCTAAAAACTCTTTTAAACAATACACTCAAACTGAACTCTGATAATCCGAATTCTGATAATTTGAATAAAAATGAAACTAGATTTTTTTCCCACTATTTGTCACAACTTTGTGCCCATTAAATGTCTCTCGCATAATTTGAAGCCATTGCTGTGATTTTCCTTTAAATCGAACCCGTCAGCGCCACCCCAAAGGTAAAAATCGTCTTTGTTCTCTCCATGTGGTTCCCACCCAATGGGGAAAACAAAGGAGAGAGCGTCGTGGATGTCGCAAGAGGGATCAGGCAATTAAATTGCATAAATATACTGTAAATGTGCCCTGCGGTGTGGTTTCAAGTGGACCTATGCCTATGTCTTCGGGAGAGGGAGGGGAGAAGGAGAAAGGCAACGTATGAGGATTGGCGATGCCGATCGATAAGCATCCTCGCAGAGCCTTATATACTATTGTATATAGTACAGGTACACATGGTCAAACACGTGCATGTACGGTACTATTACTATTACGAATCTTCATGTGTAGACAGCCCTAGGCGTTGCGCCCAGCACCTGTGTTACAATCACTGCATGGCAGTATAGCTCTAGTCAGTATTTACATTGTGCATCGTGCTCTTTCGCTCGCTGTTGACTAGTGTTATTTTATAGACTAGATCTATGCAATGGCTTCCTCCAACACATCAAAGAGAAAGAAGATGGCTCTTTCCATTGAGTTGAAAATGAAAGTGCTGCAGAAAATAGACACTGGTGCATTGTCGAAGACAGCCTGAACTGAAAAGTATGGCATTCCTCCAAATACACTCGACGATATTAAAACATCAGGAACATGTGGGGAAAGTGGCAGCCTCCTCATCTTTTTTTGGCCCCATATGTCATTCGAGTTGTTTCCCTAGTCAAAAGAACTGGAAGATGAACTCATAAATCGAACCCATAAGGATGGTCCTGGCAAATTCGATTTACGAGGACTCAACTGTTTTACCCATTACAAATTTTCTTTAAACTTCACAGCCTCATAATTTGTCCTCTTTGAAGCTTGGGATCCTGGAACTCCACCCAGTAGTTTCTAAACCAGAACAACACAAAACTAGAAAAGAAAACTTTGGAGATTTTTAAAATATAGTGTCGGTCGAACTGAAACTGCTCTGCGACTCAAAATTGTGTGGCAGGTGTGCGCACCTTGATGTTGGTATTTTGGATGATTAGAGTCAAAAGAAAATAAATGTGTTTGGTGTTTTGAGCGCATCATTTTATCAAACATACAATCCGAATCAAACACTCTCGAGAGTTTACTCTTCAATTATCATCACCTTTTTAGAATAACATCAAGCGCGGTAAGCTTTATAAACACAGGTCTTTATGCAACAATGTTGTGTGCCAAATTTCATCTGGATACTCATTCAGTAGTTTTTTGAATCCGTAAGCTTATTCTGGGTTTTGTTGCAGATTTATAGTACAGATCTGCCACAGATATCCTGTCAGTGGATGTTCCTGTCAGCTGGCAGTGTTACTGTTGCTTTCACTGTACATGTACAATGTTTGTGTACAATTAACATTTTTATGATAAGTTCACTCACAACGCTGATGGATATTACAACTCAATTTATGTTTGTCTGTCTCAGAACTGTTGCCTCCTCACATGCTGTGATATAATGATGGCATTAAAAATACAGCTACATATTGTTTTGTACGTTGCTCAACCTACAAAATGCTAATAAAAAAATCAAAGAGCTGCAACATATGCAATGACATTAAACATTATCTGCTCTGCAAGAGTTGGATGTTGTCAGACTGTTACGTGTTTCCTGTGGTAACCTGACACAGATTGATGTTTGATGTTCTTGGTCTTTATATGCTGTAAAATCCTCGATACTGTCTTATTCGGACTCCAACAGACCCAGTTGTGTGCACACAGTCATGTTATAAGAAAACTGGAGTGACTCCAACTCTTGAAAGTTGTTTAAATCTTCAGTTTGCTGGAAAAGTACCAGAATGCACGAAACAGCAAGACAAGACCATAATGGTTCAGAACGACATATAGTGAAAATTGTCCAATTCACACTGTCCTCATACAAAAAACTGCCAGTCACAAAATTAAAAAAAAAAACAAACAAAAAAACACAAAGGACTTAATATCATTTCATAAACTTTTAATTTTGTTCTCTCAAACATGGTGGTTGTAACATTATCAATGTTGCTTGATGGATTTTTCTTTGAAAATGCATATGGATATCAATAACATAAAACATGCTGATTTAAAAATAAAAATATAAAAAATCATCAATATAAAAAGACTTCAGAATACTGCCCTATGAACTACATAAATCTTTCAGTCTACATCATATCAAAGCTGTGCTAAGCGCAAAATGCCCCTGCAGTACTGGAAGTCAGCTCCAATATAGTCAGGCATCTTATTCAGGCCTGTGTCAGGAGAGGTCGGAACTCCTCAGCTGCCTGGCTGGTCCACACACACCTGGAATAAAAAAACCAGAGAAGTTCACTTTAACTCACATGTATGTTCGGAGCCACAGATTTCATGGATTCCCCCTGGCCTTCCAATGTCACAGCCATGACCAGCTGTGCCAGTTTTCCTACATTCACTCCAATCCAATGTGGGCCAAGGTCAAACCTCTCCCTCCGTGTGACAATCATGGCAACAGCTTTGATTTGGAGAAAACTGCTCCTAAGTGAACTAATTACAGTTCAGCCCTGCCCGTCTGCTCACTGCAGAAATTTCCACTGATGTGGTATAAATTCTGCAAACATGTATGCATTACTTAAGATAGGTTTAAAACTAAGATTGTAAAATAAAAAAAAAAAAATTAAAAAATCATTTTCCAAGTTATTCCAGAAAAAAACCTTTTGAAAGAGAAATTATCACCAAGCTTTCCTCTCTGCAAGGAACTGATCTCACCCAGTGTTTGTGTACTACTTATTACCTGAAAAGTTTCCGCTCTTCCACTGAACGCTCAAACTGCCTGGATTTCTGCACTGCACACTGAATCACCTGGGAAATAAGGAGAAAAAAAATTAGACCCAAACATTCTGTAATAAGAAATAAATTTCAGGC
Organism: Peronia verruculata; assembly: GCA_038406235.1. Taxonomy (NCBI): domain Eukaryota; kingdom Metazoa; phylum Mollusca; class Gastropoda; order Systellommatophora; family Onchidiidae; genus Peronia; species Peronia verruculata. Next base: position 4,646 of record JBCAUA010677613.1, read on the forward strand.
TGATTTATATCTACTTTCAGCTGAGGCATTTTTGCTGGTGACACAATCTTGAACAGTTCAGCTGAGACATTTTCATGAACATAAAATCTAAAAAAAAAAAAAAAAACTGGAAGTTTATATATTCCTTTCTTTAGGATGAAGAAATTGCAGAACTAGGTAACACTGGCCAAGATTTTGATAAATTTATAAAACAACAAAAGCAAACTGAATTGGATGATGACAAAGTTACATGTCAACCAATCAAAATTCAAGTCAGCCAGTCAGTACAAAGTTTGTCGCTTCTGTCCAAAGTCAAAACTGATTCACGTTAAACCCTACCGACACGTCGGATTTCCTATGATGTGAAACTATACAATACTACCATACTGAAATGTCCAAAGTTCCATAAACCAAAACACTCCCTGTGTTCCCAGGTCCAACATCTAGAGAACATTGGCTGTGTGGCAAGGACACCTTAGCAGTATTGATCAGTAACACCTATGATAACAGGAGCCAACATCGATATGCCTACCTCCTCTGGTATACTGGCCAGCCTAGCAGCGTTGAAGCCGTAACTTTTGGGACACGCCCCCTTGACAAACTTGTACAGAAAAGTGATAGTCTCCTGGGACGGATCTTCATCATTCTCGTTCTCCACCATACAGGCCTGTCAGGCAGACATTAAAGAAAACCATTAAATCCACATGTTACGTTACAAAACATGGTCTCATCAAAGATTAGGTATATAAACAATGAGCAAAAGAAAGACATGACACAATCAGTTTTATTATCCTCCCTCTCCCCACCACTTCTCCACTCCTACCTTTATTTGATTAAAAAAACAAAAACAACAACGCATCTCTGGTCTGCAGATTGGAGATAAGAAAACATCATAAAGCATAAAATTGTTATTGTATAATCAGAGGAAATAAGAGAGATGTCAAACGGGGAAATGTGGCATAACTCAGAGTTGACTGATCATGGTGCCATGGTGGAGTTTGATCTGAACAGGAATATTTGGGTACAGAACAGTGAGACATCAATGGATAAGTTTAGCATCAAAACAAAGCATATTCACATCTTTCATCACTGACACCAGCAAGTGTCCATATGAAAATGTAGACATCAGACCAATTTTTTTTAACAATCATGTGACCATTTTGCTGTAGACGAGTGAGACATACTGAAGTGTACAAAAAAAAAAACCAAACAAAAAAAACTGACCATATGTCCCAGTCTGACGTTGCCATCATGTTTAAACTCCTCCACCAGAGAGTGGTAGTGGGTGGAGAAGAGAGTGCGACAGCATGTGTTCTCCGACAGCTCTTTCACCACAGCGCAGGCAATGGCTGTCCCGTCATAAGTAGCAGTGCCTCGCCCTGTGCGGGCAAACAATCAACACGACTGATGACTATATATCATGATGACCTTGACACACAGGTTTACATTATTTTCTAAATACATGTATCTGACAGTTTTTGAAAAATGAAGCACACACCACATATGCTTTGACAAGAGATACACATTTAACTTTTTGTAAATTTGGTTCCGGTGATTCTGTGATACCCAGGTGGGATTATCAATACTATAAACTCATGCAAATACGATGCTATAATTGAAATTGCTATCTACCTAAGCTTGACTTTATCAAAGGGAAATCCAAATTTCTCGTTTGAATATGGAAAAATCTGAAAAAAAAACAACAAAAAAAAACCAAACGTCTTGCTCATCTCCACTTTTCAGCTTCCAGCCATGGCAAGGCAACTGGATAATGTTGTTTTTTTGTTTGTTTGTTTTTGTATCTCTTGCAAAATTTGAGAAATCAGACATTTGCAGATGGAGACATTCAGGTGTGATATATGAGATAGTGGACAAAAGTATCAGATGATATTGAAGCTGCTGAAGAAATCCAAATTTAATGAAAAAACCTGACAATTAGATGTCGTACGTGATTTATCAATCACACTTGACATCCAACTTACCCAACTCATCCATCAGCACCAGCGAATGTTTGGTCGCATGTTGCAGGATGGCCGATGTCTCGCTCAGCTCCACAAAGAATGTGCTCTCACCTGGAATGTACAAGTTATACAGACACATTTCATTTTCCCCACAAAAATCTTTCCTACCTTCAGACTGGATTCACCACCCTCTTTATCCTTCCTCTCATCAAAAAATAATTATTTCAGAGCAGACAAACAGCTTTGTTCATGCTGGTTGATATCATCTGGGACAAACTTTAATCTGTTTTTCTTTATCCCAAAGCCATTCACTCTCAATTGCAAAGATACAGTGCTCGTAACGTTGCAAAAATACAGTGCTTGCAAAGCTGATATTTTGCACTGACCCCACTTTTGCACTAACTCTATGTATTCAGCGACTTTATTTGTCTTGCATCCAGGCAAAAGAGTCTTAAGTTGTCTTGGGCAATTTCAAGCTACAGCTGTTTTTGACAATTTTCCAACTGTGATACCAAAATCTAATATTTTTCCCACAAAAAGAAAATTCAGCCTTTTCTGACCTGAAAAAAAAAAATTTGGTATCTGAGTTGGAAAAATAGTTAAAAATGGCTGTACCTCGCGATTACCCAGAGCGACTTCCAACTCATCTGCTCTGCGTGCAAGACATTTCCCCCCTTTCCTATCAGGTTGGATATCACCATGAAGTCAATTTCCCAACCACCTACCTGCCATGATTCGGTCGCTGGCTCCCAGGCGGGTGAAAATTCTGTCCACCGGTGTCAGACGGCATTTCTCAGCGGGTACATAGCAGCCCTGGGAACAAAGACATATCAACTGTGGTCAACAAGATTTTGCTAGAAAGCAGAAAAATGTTTTGCCCCCAGATATTTCCTCACTATATATTTCCCATAAAACATAAAAAAGTAAAGGACCTGTGCCATTAGGTTTCTCTCTCATAACTAAAAAAACACATCACTACTGACACCGTTATTGTAGAGTGTGGAGATGAAATAGTGGAGCCGAGAGCCCACCTCCAGCATTTTTCTTGCTGCTGCTAGCACATATGGCTGAGAGATGTCTTTACACCATTTATTGGTCATAAAAATAACTAGATCGCTGGTGACAGAGAAGTTTTACTCACAATCTGAGCCATGACGGTGATAAGTCCCACTTGTCTCATCAGTGTGGACTTGCCACCCATGTTAGGTCCCGTCACCAACACCAGCTGGCCCTCCGAGTAACTGCCGTCTTCATCATCAAGTTCCTAGACACACACACAAAAATCAAACAGCTATCATCTTCCACAAGAACTTTTCACACACACAAAAAATGACACAGCAGTCATCAACATCAAGTTCCAACATATACAAAAAATCATACGTTTGTCATCTTCAACATTAAGTTCCTAAACCCAAAAAAGTCATACACCTATTATCTTCAATGTCAAGTTCCTAGTTCCTTTGTATAAACACATACACACACAAAACAAAATTATTTCTTCAACATAAACTTCCTAGATCCACAAGTAAAAGATACAGTTGTCATCTTTGTTATCCAGTTTCTAAATATACAATCAAATACCACTCCAAGTTCTCAATATAGAAACAAAGCTGTTATCTTCTTTGACAAACAAATCAAGCATGAAATTCAGAATATATTTCAACATCTAGCCATGAGTTCGAGCAAGACTACATATCTAAGTGCCAAAACAAATCAGGGATACTGATGACTGACGGTAAGACACAGTTCTATTCAGTGTTTATAAGACTTCAAGACCTGCATTGACCAAGAGTGTCAAAAATACACAGCTGTAACAGGGATGTTTGTCATTGCAGTTCAGATATATTTCTGAAGAGATCTCATGTACTCACATCTTTTGTGCCAACCAGTGTGTCATTAGGAATGAAATCTCCGCCTTCAAAAGTTCTGGATACACATGGATGACGTCCTTCACGGATTTCCAGCATGGGCTGTAGAAGAGATAGCCAATATGGATATGAGTGAAGACAAATCAGGATATAATCCAGTCTCTGACAACCAGATAATATAAGTTGTTTGCTTATGATTAGTAAACTGGCTGTGGTGGTGTGGTTTTATAATATTAAAACAAAAACAAGTGTGTAAAACCCAAACAAGGGATTTCTTGAACAGTAAAACTGAAATATCACAAATATTTCTATAAAAAAAAAAAAAAAAACAGACAAAGAACAAGCAGAAATTATCTAACTACACCTTACCTAATTATTCTTATGAAAACAAAACCACCATCCTTACCTTTGAGCCATCCTCTAAGGGAACAAATTCTGGCCGGCACAAGATTCCCTCCCCTCCCCGGCTGTAAGTGGCAAGGGAGATAAGCACATCCAGGACAGACAGACACTCCACCACCGCCAACCACTTGCTATGCCTAGACAAGACATTGGTCAAATAGCAGAGTTCACATCCAGTGAGAAAAAGCAGGGAAAACTGACAAGTGTTAATATCTTTGGACCAGATTTGTTGTGAAATTTCACTTTAACACCATGAACAGAAAAGATATCTGATTTTCCCATGTGGTAGATTAATGCTATTTAGCAAATTTTGTGAAAAAAAAAAAAAAAGCAATGTCTTGCCACCAGGACAAATGAGTTGGAAGTCACCCTCAACGAAGATATATGGCTGTTTTTGGTCATTTTTAACTACTTTCCAACTAAGATACCAAATTTTTTATTTTTTTTTTCACAAAACATCAATTTACCTTTTTTAACCAAAAAAAAAAATCTCTTTGGTATCATAGTCAGGAAACAGTGAAAAATTGTAAAAAAAGAAAAAAAAAAAAAAAAAAACCGGCTGTGACTTGAACTCACCTGGCACGACATGCGACTCATTTGCCTTAGGCACAAGACAAATGCACTGTTGTACCAGGAGATGGAATTCTGCCCAGCATTCTCATTATGCAAGTTGTACATCAATATTTGTGGCCAAACAAAATAGGAAGTTTACAACCATCTGGTACACTAAACATCTTCACCAATATTTATGCTGAAAACAGATCTGCCTTCAACCTAGTTCTCCACGATAGAGCAGTAGGAGGGAGGTTAACAAACCCATAATGGAGGTAATATTTGAGAAAAAAAAAAGCTTGCCAAATGTCCTAGACATAGACAGCTCCACAAGTAACAGTTCCGCTCTAGCTTAGCTTCAGCAAATCTCTCAAAGTGCAGTGTGTGAGCAGTAGTGTAAGTATTATATCCATCTGATTCACACAACACAGTAAATCTTTTCTTAGTCACGTGTGCTACCCAAGAGCTAAGTTTCTCACTCACCTTTCATCAAAGCTGTGAAATATTCTCCTCATGATATCTTTCAGGCAGGAATCTTTTCTCTCTTCTGCATCTGTCAACTCGGACAGCAAATCATTGATTTTGGCAGTGCGAAATCTCTTAGCCCCTTTCTTGGAAGACATAAGCTCGTATGAATGTGGAACATTTCTCAGAGCAGACTCTGGTACCTCCATCTGATATCGGTTCTTGCCGCTGCCCCAATAGACAACAGTCTGGGAGGGAAGGAAAAAAAAAAAAAAAAAGGTGTTTCATGAGGAAATTAAGGACGGAAGACGGATTTTTCGTCTAATTTGTACAAGGTTGGACAGGATGTGAATGTTTTTTGCTTCAGTGACAAAAGGAGCAATTACTTTATCAGAAGGTATGGGATATTTCAAGTTAAATGCTATAATAATCATGCAGCTGGAAACAAGTGATCATGACAGCTAGTAGTTTTCACAAATGAAAAAGAGGGAATTTACAATCTATCTATCTCAGAACTCTGCTGAAGACTGAAATGAGATCTGATAAAAATGAGAAAACATACTCTGCAGGATAACAATTTCTTCTGAGATTCCAGGTAGTCGGTGAGTTGTCGCTCCACTGACTTGATGTCATCAATGGCTTGGTCATAGTCGTTGTCGACACCTGGGACACAAGAAAAGTATGAGTAAACATAAATCAGGGATGTCGAAACCTTTTCACTGAAAGGACAGAATTCTGACAATAGTCGGAAGTTGACATCCCAGATAAATACAACTAATACTGCGACTATTTGCGCCTCACTAGATCTACAGTGATAACAAACATCCTGGACACATACAAAGAGAAGAGGAGAAAGAAGTAGAAAAAGTGCACAATTAGATAGCACTTGAAGTTAAAAATAGCAACTGTAATGAATGAAAAAGTGTAAGTTTTGTCTAATTCTAATGGTACATAAGTTGCTAGAGATGAAATCTGGGATAAAAAACCTGCCCACTGATAGACTCCAGTTATATTGACAAAATATGCAATCAACAAGATCTGAGACCAGCAAATATCTGGCCGATATCTGAAAAAAATTACTGCTCATCTCAATGGCCCAAAAACCAGTGCATGATAGTCTGTGAATGTAAAAGATGAATACTACAAAGTCTTTCCTCTGTCAAATTTTCCCTTACAACTTTTTCCTTCAAGAATATTCTCACCTTTGCTTGGCACAATGACTCCATCTTTCTTGGCTTTCTTGTGATCAAATGCATTCTGTTGAATTAAGATACAGATTGATACAATTTTTTTGTCTGTATTTAAAAAAAAAAAAAAAAAAATAGATATATGACAAAAAACGCCCATATTTAACGTGAACAAACTTTTACACAACAAAGCTCATCTAACAACTGCTAGTATTTTTTTTGTTCTTTTGTAATCTCTTATGACCATATCTCTAAAACAAAAGGCCGCAATGAACTCAAATCCGGAGAAGTTCTCTTGAACTTACGTCAAAGAAATCCAGATCTTCACTGATGTCTGGGAAATGCCCATCATTGCCATCCTCGTCGTCTGATCTCACCGTAACACTTTTTTTTAACAGTTTTGATCTGAAATTGCATGATGGGTGAATAACTTGTTACTCACACCTGAAGAACCATGAGAAAATATTAAAGACTATTGACTGTCACTGCTTACAAGATCTTAATACCAATCAAACAACATCAACTGGGATTTTTTTTTTTTTTTTTTTAAGACTTGCATTTGTCTTTGTTTTGTTTTTTTTTTCAACCATTGGCTTGGATGTGATTGTCAATATCACTATTCCATGCGAGTTGAAAGTACCATTGTGGGCACAGATTCCATTATTTGGGAAGATCAATTTTGATGTGAGATACAAATGTCTGGTGGGCCCAGAGCAAATGAGTCGCAAGTCGCTTCTGGCGGTCGCAAGCTACGGCTGGTTTTAATTATTTTCCTACTCAGGTACCAAATTTTTCTTTTCACTTTAGAAAATGTTGAACTTTCGTTTTATGGAAAACAAATCAAACATTTTAGTATCTCAGTCTGATAATAGTTAAAAACAGCTGTAACTTGAACCCCACTGATTGACTTCCGACTCATTTGCCCTGGGCACGACACAAATACACACACATACACATAAAATGTTTAGATACAGTCATTATTGCTCACAAAAAAACCAACAACAAAAAAAAAAAAAAAAAACTCACAGATTAACATCATCTTATCATTTCATTTTGAAAAGAAATATTGCTTGATTTCTCACAGTTTAATTTATTTATTCTAATTTTAGGTACATTTATCAGTATCTCTCTTACTTACTTCAAGGATTTCACCAAAGGCTTAAACTTTTCCACAACCTTCACAGCTGCCTTGAAACCATCGATGGTTGTCAGAAAGTCCTCAATTTTTCGCTTGCTGTTGAAGATTGGTTGAAAAAAAGAAAGAAAAAGACGCTTTTATCTACTGTGAATAGCATCAAGATCAACTCTGTGTTTAACGTTTGAAACATGGCCTGCCAACAATGACTTGGTCTACTGGTCTGTGTATGTCTGTACTCTAGAAATACTTCTGACTGGAGTTTACCAAGGACAGCTAGACCTCAGTGCTACGTTCTTGACTGAACAAGATAGATATACGACTAAATTGAATGTATGGGAAAGAGTAACAGAGATAACCCGTAAACAAAATGACAGGGACAAGATATGATAAGTGCTAAATCAATGAGAAAAGTTACCTGTAAGTGACTTCTTCGTACAGAATGGCTCGACTGTCTGGATGGTTTTTGCCTTTCCCTGCTGACCCAATGGAGTGGATTCTGAAAACCATGTTCAAACAGTTGTAAACATTTGACGTAGCTGACATGACAAGCAAAAATTATCACAACTGATGTTGTGGTGATATTCCCTTTCTAATGTCATTTTTCACAGCAAGCAGACTGATACTTCAATACAATACTTATGTCTGTGAAATTATAAAATGTGACATATTCTGCAAGGTAACTGCTTCAGTATCAAAGTCAAGCCTTACAATTTGGACCACAACTGTGAGTTCAATCTCTAAAACCTGTACCTGACTAAATTATGAGATTCAGCTGCAGCATGAGGGACTTGGATCTCAGCTTTCAATTGCATGAAAAATGGGAACGAATAAGATTTGTTATCTCATTTTAATTATTAACAATTCATCTTGTAAACATTTCTATGCTATCCTTTCAGATACCTGGAAACTCGGGTTTTCTTCCATCTGGTTGGATATACATATTCTGTTATCTATCACAGCCTGACCAAGAACCTGATGTTGACCTGACCTGTCACTGACCTGGCTACTGTAAGATGAAATGCTCCACCTGACACAAACTCATTCATTGACACCATTTTCTACTCTTCTCTCAAACATAAAGACCACACCCGACCAAACCTGCTAAGGAGCCTTTCTAAGTCTGGTAATTTCTTCAAGATGGCCACAGATTCTTCCATTGTGCCCTGAGCATTGATGAGATCTTCCACAGCGTCCAGCCGGTCGTATATGGAGGCCGGCTGACACAAGGGTGCACACAACCATTGGTGGAATAGCCGCTTGCCTGTGGGAATCGGATGTCAGAGAAAATATAGATCAATATGTTTGATTGAAACGTCAAATCTTTGGGAAGTTGGAGGAAAGGACATTTACAATTTTCATGAAAAACTTAGCGTTTATGCATCCAAGTCTAAGATGATATACAAGTTACAGTGATTTGATTCAATGGCATTTTGGCAAGAATGACAGGAACAAAAGAAGAAAAAAATGACCAAAAAAAAAAACAAAAAAAAAACAAACAAACAAACAAAACTGATGAACGTATGAAGTGGGAGGGAAGAGACTATATAAAAACAAAAAAAAGAAAATAAAGAGAGTGAGAGCAAAAGAGAGACAAAAGGAATGAGAGGCAGAGAGAAATGATGATGAGAGAGAGAAAAATGATGAGAGAGAGGCAGAGAGAAATGATGATGATGAGAGAGAGAGAGAGAGAGAGAGAGAGAGAGAGAGAGAGAGAGAGAGAGAGAGAGAGAGAGAGAGAGAGAGAGAGAGCGAGCGCAATGGATAAAGATCTTACCAAAGGCAGTTGAGCAATGATTGAGTTTCTCCAGCAAAGATCCCTCTGTGGATAATGTACAGGAATTCCACACAATATCCAAATTGGCCATGGTCACACCATCCAACACCTGGGCAGACAAAATGTATTTGCTACAGGACACACCAAACAGTGCAGGTTTATCCAATATTGACAGCTTAAATAGGATCTTTTGTATGACACCTTTTTTTAAATAGTTATTAAAATCAACAACAAAATGTACAAATGTAAGGAATGTTAAGGAACCTGTGAAAAATAGTGCCTTTATGATCCAAATCCTTCAATGGAACTTGAGGTTTCAACTGTACAAATAATTTACCACTTAAGATGAAAGACTTATAAGACTCACAGTAGCAGCAGTGCATTAAAACTTACAAGAATCAGTGCATGTCATATCCTTCACCTTCTCTTTTATCTACACAAACCTTCTGCACTATATCCTACTCATACACTTTGTCTATTCCTTGTGTATCTAAAAATTTATTCTATTATTTATATCTTTAAATTCATATTATTTGTCTTGCGCCCAGGGCAAAATAATCAATTGCCGTTATTGCTGTTTTTAACTATTTTTCAACAGAGATATCAAAATGTTTTATTTGTATTCCACAAAACAAAAATTCAATCGTTTCTATCTTGAAAAGAAAAATTTTGTATCTGAGCTAGAAAATAGTTAAAAATGGCCGTAACTTGCGACTGCCCGGAGCGACTTGTGACTCATTCACTCTGGACGCAAGACATTTTACATATTTAAGAGATTTCAGTTGTTGACTGTAAATCCGACACCTACCATGTGTTTCTGTTTGATGTCTGATGTCGTGTCTTTTCTCTCTGGGACGCTGGCGTTGTCGATAGGTGTGTACTCTTCAAACTTTTTCCTTGACAACAGTTCGTGGTCCAGGAGGCAGTACTGTAAATACCTGAAAACAACAATATATTTACATTTGGGGAGCTGATTTTTCTTGCCTTTTCTGCATACAAATTATTGATCAAATGATTTCTGTCCTCATTGTAGATCACTGATATACCATCACTGATCTAAGATAAATGTACATGTTCATGATCAGCACTTTTTGAGATACTGAGAAAAACAACTGGTTACAGGGTAAGTTATGATATAAGTTGTACAGTTAGGATTCTGTTGATATAATGTATATTGGCATACTTGTGTCTTCCTAACCTTATCATTCTGACAGCGTCTCTGGCTTGGGAATGTTGTGAGACACATTTCACTTTGGTAAAAAATGTGACTTTGGACACTAAGGCAGAGCTGTGACAATAGAACAATATTTATCTCCTTGTGTTTTCACTCAGGTGTTATGACAGAGCCTGTAACATAGGGGTGGGGACAACTCAAAAAAAAAAAATCCTGAGGATTGCGTGCGGAGCGCTTTGGCATCACGACAGAAGCCCACTGTGAAAGCTAATACATTACATGTATGTGTATAATTAGCTATTTGTTATTATTAGGATAAATGTAGGCCAATTTGTTTAAAGGAGAAATATAAGCCCATTGTTTATAATATATCTATCTATAGTTTGACCTCTGGAAACT
>JBCAUA010677724.1:0-15544 GCA_038406235.1 Peronia verruculata
GCTCATAGCCTGAGGGCTAATCTCTCAGCCTGGGTCAAACTGGCCATTAACTAAGTGCTCTGCTTGGAACTGCCGTGGAGAACCCCACTGAGATAAAAAGTTAAGGCAAAAATATCAATTATTTGAAAATGAATAAATATTTCATTATAGAAATCTTGCATTCCAGCAGTTTTCCTGACATTTTTAGGATGAAACAACATTTTTGTCAAAGTTTACCTGAAAATCATGCTCCCTAAGAGCATCTTCTGAGAACCGTTTAAGGAAGGCAGCACAGACGTAGAGGTGAAAGTCTGCAAATCCGTTGATCTCTGACTGATATGTGTCCCACAGGCGAATGGTACAGCGTAAAGGAATCTCTCGCATCAGCAGATTGTTCATCCACCTGAAGGAGAACTGCAAGAACTCTACTCCTTGCTTCTCCAGGTGCTGGTACAAGGGAGCTGGAAAGGAAACAGCACCTAAGTTATGTATAAAAGACAATATACCTAGTGCATGCTTTAACCACTTACATTGCTATGTCAACATCCAAAGATCAGTCTCTCATGGGCAGGAAAACATGTGTGGTATGTCCACAGTCAACCCACTACCTACCACCCCCTTTTCCCCCTTTGATTAGACGTTCGGTCCACAGACCAACATTTCACATCTATATATGCAGAATCTTTTGATGGATGCCACAAGCTGATGATTGGCAGACGGTATAGTGATGAGAATTCAAATCAGATGTACAATCTGTTTGTGTATGTAAAAATCAGTACGATTGAAAAACAGTGGAACCTTCTGACAGTCTGTGCAAAGTACAGGACAAGTGCCAGTTGGGCTATGCATAGTGGGTGGGACTGAGTGTGGATGGAGGCTAGCAGTGGACAGAGCTCAGCACAAAACTTCAAAATTGGTGTACAGTAGACAACAAATCAGTTTTCTATGAAGGTCGACTCATGTTGTTAAGTAATATTTCTTAACCTTGGAGGTGACAAAAAAGTGGATACAAGATTTTGAAAAAAAAAAAAAAACTGTTATAAATTGAGCAAGAAGTTATTTTTTTTAACAAAATGCACATACAGTGAAAATGTAAACAGGCACATGTTTTGGACACTGGTAGTTTCAATGTTGTCTGCAATAACTGACCTTATTTTATTCATTGTATGCTGAAATTCAAAGTAAAAGAATTCTTGTTAATTTTCACTTGTAGAATTTTTTCCAGTAGCATTGAGCATTTATAAGATGACTAAAGCTAGATATGGCTTAATATAGTATTATTTGATGTCAGCATGGCTAACTTCAGTGGGCAATTACGATGTGGTTGTGCTTGTTCGAATACCAACATTTAATCTCCAATACCTAAAACACAATTTACTCAAACTGGATCAACAAAAATTTGCTATCAGAACTGGACATTACAATAATACATTTGTATTTGACCTGATTTAACATACAAAAAACTCTTTTTTTGTTCTTGAAACAGGGTAACTAAAATATTCTAATTTGTACTTTAACTGAAAGCCCTGCAATTTCCGGAATTGGTTTCACTGGAACAGTCTATTTTGCATTTGAAGATTTGAAGTAGGGACACCACAACTACCTTATTTTGTAGTTGAAGTAGATTTAGAACAGTATAATCAATGATCAATTCTTCACTTCAGTTTGGCTCAATGTTACAAGATGGAGGATTTTGCATATTGAGTGTAACTGTGGCTATCCAGTTTTTACTGCTCAACAGACATTCAAATAAATACAAGCCATGTTTTGAAGAGTAACTTAATAAAGAATTATTCAGAACTGATATCGAGAACAATTCAGAATTTACTTTTTAAGAATTCACTGTACATTTATTCACTGAGTCAATAACCTCTTCTTATATCAAACTTTTCACAAAAACGCCTGAAATATGATATGGTACATTACCATCTATTCTTTTGATGAGTTCCCTCAGAGCATTCACTTTCATCTGGATGCCGGGCTGAGCAAATGTGTAATTGTCTTGGATGCCATCCAAGAGCTTGGACATGCACCAGAAGCTGTCAGCTTCAATCACATCTCGTGTGGACTGGGGCAGCTCTGTTAAATCACAATTTTCAACCTCTATGTCTGCAACCAACAAGACAGGGATCAGTAAACCAAACAAACAAAAAAATGCCAACACCGTCCCTAACAATATTCTTATTGCTGTAAGGGTAAAAAGTGAAAAAAAAAAAAAAAATGACTTTGGAATGTTGTAATTCAATATACAAAAAAAAAAAAAATAAAAAATATCACATTATACAAAATAATTAACCAGCAATGCTAAGGACAGCCTGGTAAGCTGATAATCAAAATTTAACAATGGACTCAATGTTTTCTCAACAGGTCAATAGTTAAAATGGTTTGCACTACCAATGCAAACAACAGATTATAACTTTCCAGCATTATGATTGTTTTGGTTGCTCAGTCATGAGATGATAAACTAGTAATGAACATACATAGAAAGAAAATAAGGGATGGAAAAGAGGCTCACCATTCTCAATGAACTCGGAGAGAAAGACCACAAAGAATGGGGTGACTAAGTCATTGATGCCTTGAACATAACCACTGGCTGGATGACGGATGGCCCATATGTACAAGATTCTCTCAAAAATCTTGGTGAGAAATAACAAAAATGCTCAGTTTCAAAGGTTACACAGTTTAACAACTCCATAATAAAACAAAACAAAAGAAAGCACCTCCATATTTTTTCATGTAAAATACATTTCACTTTTCTTTCCAGTGAAAATGATCAAATTAACAAGATCAATTCATGATTCTTGCTCAAAACCTTTTTTTTTTTTTGTGTGTGTAAAATCAAATTAACTTGAAACTGATCAATTCACAATTCCCCTCTGAAATCAACCCCAATCTTTTTCTAGGTGTTTACCAACAACACACAGTTTTGAATTTCTCACCAGCAAATACTTGTATCACATTTAAAGTGGTTCATCAATTATATGAAGCAAACTGGCACTAGAGCATACAGACAAATTATAATGAATACAAATAGATAATGATATGAGTTAAGTACAATAATTAATAGATACTACGTACTGATACTAGCTGCTTACAAACTATTACAAATACCTATTACCATAAAGGGCAATGGCTGGTAACTGAGATAATTACATCAGCATAATAGCATGAATGGGTGTTTGGCTAGATAAAAATAATTTTCCACATTCTATTCAAACTTTACTGCCAAACTTAATTCTTTTCATCAGTCATGAAACTAACACAGAAGTGTCAAATATGGTACTGACATCAAATCACTGTCATGTCAAAATACTAATTATTCATTTTGCTGTTATTGGAAATGCAATAAAAGCTACCCTGAGATGAAAAGTAATTTCTGAAGATTTAAAATGTGCAAAGAAAGGAGCTAAAGTTACTAAAAAAAAAAAAAAAACATATCAGGTGAAACTGATTTAAACTTATAAGTCCATAAATCTCAATTCCATAAAGGGCAGCTGTAAACTGTTTGCTCTCTCCTTCTCTGCCCCTTTCTCTCCATCTGGTTTCTAATTAATTGTTCATACGATCTGCTAAAAATTATCACCTGAACAACGCTCAACTTCAAAGAATTTAAAATGTACCGTAAGAAATTACGATAATTAACTTCTATCAAGTCATGCTGGTCTTGTATGTTAAGGCAGTTGTGATCCATTTGTTCTCTCTCTTCCTCTCTCTGATATTTGTTTCATTCCTGATGGAAGCTCTTAAAACCTTTACTGCAAACTAGACTCAACTTCTCATGATTTAATACGTACGAAGAGAGAGAAATTGCTATAACAAACTCATATCAAGCCATACTGATTTTCAATATGCCATCAGTCTGAATCCATTACAGAGCAGCTGTGACCTGGTCATGCTTTCTCTTTCCTGCTCTCTCTCTCTCTCTGGCTATTTGTTTCATTGTTGTCAGAAGCAATAAAAGCTATCTTGAAATCAAAGATATAATTCTGATGATTAAATAATACAATAAAAGGCAGGAAACACCACAACAAATTCATGTTTGTCATACTGGTCTTCAGCATAAAACAAAACTCGGCCCACAGCAGAGTAACTGTGACCTATTTGCTCTTCCTCTTCCCCCCCCCCCCCTCTCTCTCTCTCTGGCACTGTCTACCATGTTAATGGAAACTCTTAAAATCTAACCTAAGAACTTAAATTCTGAAAGTTTAAAATTGGGTTTAATATTACAGATCGATATCATTCATGCTGGCTTTCTGTATACTAATCATACACATCTGAATCTCTAATAGGGCAACTGTGGCCTGCCTGCTCTCTCTCCTCCATCTCTCTCCCTCTCTCACATTGCTCTACCTCTTTTGTGGTGCACAGATGGCACACTGATATGCTTCCAACCTGTCACCACAAACTGGCTTGGGCAATCTGTCATATGACCAAAATTGCCTTCTACAGAACTATTCTTCAAGTCTTTCACTTTCCATAGCAAAGTATGATTCACTGAGGTTGTTTCACTGTTAAGAATGACATTCTGATAAACAATGTCCTGACTCACTGTGTTAAATGCATTCAAAGTTTTAACACTATTTCTGATTCTAGTATTAACTGCAAGACAAATTCTTCCTTTTATTTGACCTGTCCACTCACAGAGATTCCACCATTACATGAAACACCAATTTCAATCTTTTGCTTTTTAACAGCAAAATCTGGCCATCTTTTAAAAATCTTACATTTTTTTCCAAATGCCAGGCCTGTTAGTTACTGTAACAAAATTTTGGTGCACGAGAATAAATTAATAACTATTTAAGTGACTGCAATTCAGTAACCATGGAGACAGTCAACATGCATACAGAAGAGCAGAAGGCCACCCACACAACAGGTTATATAGGTCATGCAATACAAGAAAAAATCCCTTCCACCCTCAGACAGGCTGATACAGAGATACTGGTAGACAGGCATGCTGCTAATGACTGCTGTGTATGTTTGGGGCAAAAAGGGGGAAAATTGTCAATAAACAACATCCCTTTTCAGACAACAGAAATGATGCAAATAATCTTGATAATGGCAAACAAGGTTATATAAAAATGGCCAGCAAACACAACTGTCATCAGCCTTTGTGGAGGAAAAAAATTCAGATGATTCATATCACTGACTGAATACAACAACAAAAGCATAAAAGCTGGATGAAGGGTCCTAAATGCCTCATTAAACTGAAAAAATTCTCTCAGTTCCAACAATAATACTGTTGTATATAAAGTAAAATCTCATGAGCCCAGAAGAAACCATTAAATGACTGCACTATCAATAGAGCATTTCTCAGCAACTGCAAAGGCCAAAAGGACAGACAAGGAGTAACAAAAACAGTAATCTTTTGCTATTATTCATCCACAAGTGTTGACAAAAATTGAACACATCTCTTGCATTATTCATACTGTTCATGAATCATCAGTCTTTTTCTAAAAGATAACTCAGTATATGCCATTTTTCCTTCCTTTGCTCAAACATGATACACAATTAAATGACAAGTTGATTTACAGTTGAATTTTAACAATTACTGTGAACATATCTTAGGGTTTCTACCCTAATAAGAGTGTCATGGACATGCTATAAGTTTGTGCTATTTCCCATGCATTCATAATGCACAGTCCTGGCATTTCTCATTTACACAAACCAGAAATGGACATTTGCAAATATATTATGCACAGTCACAGTGTGGATTGTGGGGGTGACATTTGTAACACACTGGTGCCTGGAATTTGGTTTCAGCATTTGTTAATGGAGGACAGGCTGTTATTTCAAACATGCAATATAAGTCAAGATGGGTTAGGATCAAGATAAGTTAATCAAATGTTAAATGGTGCCCAAGCATACAGCAGACCTATAGGGTTAGGCTTGCTACAATTTTAGTGCACTGAGGCTACAGGTGCCTGACTAAAACAGGCAACAACTGCATGATGTAATAGTATACAGTTCATTCATGAGGATGATACTTACTTCTTGAACTGGCTTCTCTTGAAACAAGTGAGCTAACGAGGTCATGCGAGGGATATCTTTTAGAATCTGCAGAGACAGATTAATGAACTGGGCTAGTTTGATCTGAAAGATTTCATGTGGGTGAACCCACCTTTTTCTTCTTTTTTTTCTTCTAAAACTTTCAAACTTAAAGCACAGCTCTGTTGTGAATCCTTTGATGTCTTGACGACGCACAGCTTACAACAGAGAAAAGAAGCATGCCAATGTGTGTTTTTGCCAGTGACTCGCATCATCAACATCTAGCTCTGAAAACAGGTCAACATGTCATTAATCACAAGTGCATGGCAGTAAGACCACACAAGTGACATCCCAACAGCTGCATGGTCCTGCAGGGATTCAGTTACACTGCTGCTGTGCAAACTGCTGGCTAAAACCATTAGTAAAGTACAAGGTACACAAGAAGCTTTCACGGAATTAGGAGTGAGCAAAGCTGATGACTGGAAGGGAGGTTGGGGGTGACAGGCTTCACTGAGTTAAAATAACAGAAACAATGGGATTGTGATAACATTGGGGTTGTA
The DNA here is from genome assembly GCA_038406235.1 of Peronia verruculata. Taxonomy (NCBI): domain Eukaryota; kingdom Metazoa; phylum Mollusca; class Gastropoda; order Systellommatophora; family Onchidiidae; genus Peronia; species Peronia verruculata. The sequence goes on from JBCAUA010677724.1 coordinate 6,525, forward strand.
TATGGAAGTGGAAATATTATAACATGTGGATGTGTGAATTTGGATATAGGCACGATGCTTCCGCTGCCACCATAGAAAACTTCCTTGCTGAGATCAACAGAAATGAAAGAGTGTTGAACCAGTGCCAGTCACTCCACCACCATAAAGAACCACTGAAACATCAAGCTATGCCTATATAGCTCTAGATAAAAAAAAAAAACAACTAAATATTGCAAAACAGCTTTAGTCTTTAACTTGTCAACTTTCTTTTATAAACACTATAATAGGACGCATGTAAACCACTGGAGAAAATTTAATTCCATGCATTAACTTCTAGAACTACTAAAAACACTTTACTAAAAATCTTCTGCCAGCGTCTTTTGTTTGAAAGCTCCCTGATAGAGATTTTCTAACAACACAATGCAGATAGAAAATAATCTGAACCACAGCGTTTCAGCTTCCCCACCATTCAGCACACAAAACACAAAATAGCAACAAAACAGAACAACAATTCAGTCTGCATGCAAAAAGCTGCTGTGACATGCTCATATTTCATTTCACAACAAGGCCCATAAATCTTTCATTTTAAATCAACTCAAAACCCTCTTTCTAAAGCAACTTCTGAGGCCCAATTAACTGTTTTCTTCAATTTTGAACAAGAATTGAAAGCACAACTGCTTTACAATTATCCTGCTGTTTTACTATCACCAGCAGGATATTGTGATGATTTTTTAACATGAAGATTCCAAATGTTGACTTACTTAATGTAGAACTGCTAAATTAGCTTCACAGTGTGTTTGATCTTAAATGAAATTAGGATGTATTTCCCAGCAACTTTTGTCGTGAAATGCAAAACTTTGAGTCTTACAAAGACATTCAAACGAACAAACACAAATTAACCCAGCACAAAAATAACCAAGACGGCGGAACTAAACGTACAAGGTGACTTGTTTGGGGACTGTTAAATTGCAGCAAGGCAGCCTGAGGGTGACAGACTTTTGGAAACAATAAAGAAAATAATAATAACAACACAAGAAATAAAAATTTGAAGAGGGCAAAGAGATTGGTGGGTGACCTGGTGAAGAGCAGAGCCTACTCACTTCCTGAACTATGAGTTGCTGAAAGATGGGGATAAGTGGGTTCATGCGAGGAATGTCGATGTGAATCTGAAACAGCCAAGTCAGGTATGGATGAAAGGTTTTTTTCTCTGTGTCATCAGGTGAAATAAGAAAACAGTAACTTACAAATGCATTCTCTATATATCCATAAAATATATTGAAACAATAACTCATATAACATCTCGATGCCCCCATTTGACAAGGAGAAGAAAATGTTCCAATCAGAAACAGTGAATGGGTCTGCACAGGACTGATGAAGTGAGACCTCTATCTCTGAGAGATGTACATATACCACACATTATCAACTGATAATAATGATAATAAAATAAGTAAATAAATAAATAAAAAATGCTAATCGATTCCTTTGGGAAAAAAAACAAAAAAACTATTCTGCTATTATTCAAGATAAATACAACAGAAATATGCCTTCCACACAGATTCTGGAGAGAAAAAAAAATAAACAGAAATCAATAAAAATAAAGGAAAAATAAAAGCAAATCTGTAAATCTCCTTTTGACTGTAAATTTATCCCCAGGTATGTCCATGTCTTTTTTCCTCAATTTTCCCAATCTATTGTTCCCTGGTTATAATCCTGTTCTTTTCTCTAACAAAGATAATTTCTATTTCCTTCAGGAGGGTTCAACTTCCATGCTGTGAGCTTAATTCTCTCTCTTTATGCAACATGTATATTAAAAGCATGTTGATATGATGTATCATTATTATTACTGTGGAGTTCTTGCCCATGACACAATGAGAATAATCTAATTATGCACTGAGTAATTTCCTTGAAAAATAGAACTGTATACAATGACTGCCAAACCTATCTTTCAGACACTGGATTTTTGCTCCACAGTGTCTATGTGACAGAAGTTAACATTCTATTCAAAGTAATAGTCCTTTTGTGGTTAAAACTAAGCAAACTGATTCACCCCTGATGAATGCAAGGGCTTACTCTAGTATTTGTCAAAATTGTGCCTATCTGATCATCCTAACTAAACACAAACAACAAGTTATTTACTTCCTTCATCAAGATGTGTGATGGACAGGGATTTTGAAGCAAAAAAAAAAAAATAAGTTGTTATTCTGGTGATATATATACAAATAAAAATAAGGATGAAAAAATAAACTGGCATTTGATTTTGCTTGTAAAGTGATGCCTTGAAGGCAAGCAAAGAAGCAGAATTTTAAAAGAAAGGGGTAAACAAATCCCTGTAAGTTCCAGCATTCATCAGACCCATCTTACATCATTCAAATATATTTGTGTGTTTCTATGAAAATTCTCGTCTATATTTAGAAACACAAAACTGAAAAAAAAAAAAAAAAAGGAAAACCAAAAGAAAAAAAAAAAAAAAAGAGCTAAAAAAAAATTTACAAAAAAAATCATGTTTTGACGCAGAAGGTGACAAAGTCCAAATTATGGCCATGCTTGGAGCCAGAATAAAATCTGCAAACACATATAATAAGAATTGGTGTAAGTGAGCAAGCTTTTCATCAGAAAAATAGATGATAAATTCCCAGATCTCTAACAGTGTTTTACATGTCGAGATATGAACAAAACATTCATAAAAAAAAAAGCTTTAAAAGCAGCTGACTCATGGTAAAATCAAGGAATAGAGTCAATGCAGATATGTTTTAACTTTATACATCTGGAATCACCAGACTTATTTTGATCCACAGGAAAGAAAATATTTATAACATTCTTTTTCTTTGACAAATTTTTATCAACTGAAAAAGAAAAAAAAAAAAGACAAAATGGGATGATAGTGTCAACTATATTGAGCTATATTCTCATACTGCTGAATTTTAAATTTTTTCTATAATTTTTTTTTAACTTACCCACGTGACACTTACCTCAAAGTAATTCTGAATAAATCAATCAGCGTTAAAGAAAAATATGACAAATTTTCAATTTAACACTCACATATGGTGGTGGCTTGTCTCTTTAAAGTTCATGTGGGTAAACTGTAGTAATATTCCTGAGATATTCTCAAATGAGAATGTTTCATATTACAAAAAAGTTTTTCCAATAATACTGTTCAGCAACAGGATTATGCAGTTATAAACAATGTTTATTACCCTAAAATCATCTGACTAGATGAGATCCAGAAAATCAGACAGCTATCGAAGTTTTTTGAAAAACAATAAAGTCTTACTTTGAGCCTACAGGGAAAATAAATTAAATAAATACACAAAAACAAATTTTTAGACAAAAAAACTTATGTTAGAGCCAGAGTGTAAATCACTTCAGTAGGTATTTGTTTACTCTAGGTTGGAACAAAGACACAATGACCACTATATGTTAAAACTTTATCCAAAGACTCTTGGTTTTCAAAATACATTTCTATAAGATAATTTCTGTTTTCAAAATGATCTGTAAGAAAGTAATAATATACTCTCAACTCACTTGTCTAAATGTCTCCTCATGCTGGTCTTGATATCTAGTTTCATAATATTGTTCAATATATCCAAAGTACTCTTTGCGTTTCCGCTCCAGAGTTTCTTGCCTCCTATCCGCTGCAGTTGGAAGATAACCCTGTTGAGAAAGATAAATATTTAGTATCAAACAAGAATCATCCAGCAATGTCAATCTGTTTTCATGAAAAAGCTGGAAAATTTTGGGCCCCATAATATTATTTTATAGGATTGGTTGGTCAATTCCTAGTCCAGGAAGACAGTATAAAGCCATGAAAACTTGAGCAGGCAGTATTCTATGGAACTGTGTAAGGTTCTGCTGGAATTAAGGTTGACAATGAATTTACTATTTAAAGTAAGTTTTGATTCAAAAATTAAAAAAAAAATAATAACAAAATACTGTTTTTCTTTTAAAAGTTCTATATAGTGAAGTCAACATTGGTTTATACACATAATATCACTGATTTTTTAACCCTTTCAACCCTGGTCACCAGTGCCTGAAAAACCCCTGTCCCTGGCCTTCTGGGCTGAGAATGCACATTTCACATTTAATATCTTACTGTAAGGAAGGCAGAGTGGGTCGCGATGCCTACTGTTATCGAGGAGAAAAAGAGGAAACTAACTGGCTGAAGGGAAAAAAAGAGGATTTCCACCAATTGGCGGAAAATTATCATCACTGTGTGTACCAGAAATCTCTTACATCAGTCTGTTTTAGTAAAGGCCCATACCAATTGCTTTGACAAGGGTTGACTATCAATCAACAACTTTTGTTTGCTTGACTACATATTGTCAGATTTCAGAGCACTACAATATTACATTAAACAATATCTTCGTCCTCTAAATGATCTACAAAACCAAAAGATAGATTAATCCTTATGGAGAGCATAGTGCACTTTTGGTTTTTGCACTCATCATGAGAGACTTTCATCTCATTCAATAAAACAATAAAAGTTTAAAAGAAAAAAATGATCAGGTAGTTGACTAACCAAAAATATAAAAGTTGGCAAGACTATAAAACTGGAAGGCTGACATCTCTGATCACCACCTTTATCATCCCCTCTGTAATGTCACATCTCCCTCTATCTCCTCTTCCCACATAAAAATTATGCCAACCACCATTTGCATTTGCTACCAAAAGAAAAGATGATTTCAAATGCAAAACTTGCCCCTCTAGTTTAAAAAAAAAAAAAATGGTTCGCATTAACCATACAAATTTTTACTTCCTTAAACCATATCAATGAAACATTACATAAAACACAAAATAATTCAAAATGCCAATCTTGCCATATGTTATTTGGAATTGCAGCAACTTTCAAATGAGATGGCATCAAAACCAAAACACAGTACAACAAGATATTACTATCCCTGAAATCACTAGAGATAACAACTTACTGATAAAATTTTCCAAGCTGTAGGTCGGACTGACTTTGGAATTCCTGACCAACAAAGCTTCCGAAGTTCAGCTGGAAATGTGGATGAGAAAAGGATAAAGCAATAATAAGCATTCTCAACTAGCAAAACAGATTATTAAAATCTGGATGTAAAAGGTGGAAAATCATGATACTCCATAATTGTTTTTTCTATCAATCTGACACAAAATCTGTGCCACAGCAAGTGCATTTAATTGAAACAAGAATCCTTATGAGGGCATACATGTTATTTATACATAAAAACAGAATACTACTATTTTATGTACTTTCTTTTGAATTTATGATACACATGTGCTATTTACTATTCATCAATTAATAGGTCTTAATCCAACAACTTACACAAATCTAATGAGGGTTCTGCAAACAAGGCCTTGAATTTATCAATGCGTGCTGCCTCTCTTTCTGCATTTGCATTGGTAACATATCGTATAGACGTCATCTTTGGTGGTTGATATCCTCCACTGTTGAGTCTGACGCCCACACCAGGACCACTAAGATGAGGATGCTGCGGGTGGGAGTGCTGAGATGGATATGACTGCGGTTCACCTGCAATAGCACCACAAAGGAAAATCATTTGTTATTAAAAAATAAAGCCGAAGTTTTAGCAAATGAACACTCAGTCCATTTTTCATTTTTTAAAATTATGATCAAGCTATTTTTATAACATTAGCCTTGTGCTGCCATTCCTTCATTCTTATAACAATTTGAAAAAATTTTTTTAAGAAATGCAAACATCTCCAAGGCATATTGACAACAAATGTAATGTTAAAAAATTCAGTTTTCTCAAAACTAGAATCTGTTCATTTGGTACTCTCAGCATTTCCGCTCCTTAAATGTAGTACTAGTAACCATAGTTCAATAACATTGCTTCAAACTGATATTCTGTCCTGCTGCAATGTAAACACAATAGATTTCTTGAACAGGAGGTGGAGTGACAGAGCCACTTGACTGACATTCCTATTCGGTAACAGCACCAGCTACAGGTTTGCCTTGTTTAGCAGCTCAGAACTTTTTGATAGGGTTTCATAATTGGTGCATTAATGCCTTGTTTAGCAACTCAGAACTTTTTGGTGTGGTTTCTTTAATGATGCATTAATGCTGGACATTTAAACTGTTGTGCATGTGTTTATCAATCATTTCTAGCTCATGAAATATTGACATGATGCATCCTTTAATGCCCTGCTTGATTCATCAGTACATAGAAAGCATTACGTTGCCATAAGACATCTAACTAATTTTTACTTAAAAGGGAGATTTCACCACTGGCTGTCAACCAAGTTAACATTTTTTTTTCCTTGGCACCCAATAACTTGCCCTTACAGTGAATAAGAGAATATAACCATATAAAACATTCCACAGTGAACTTTCAAAACTCTCAATATACAACTTGAATTTTGAAATAATTATACAATGATATAAACATTTCAAATGAAATGCCTTCTCTTATGTTATGTCTTACCTCTAATTGGTGGTGAGGAATTTGATTCAGCATTCTGTTTCTGATGCTGTAAGGAACTCGCCTTCTTGCTATGATTGTCCAATACAACTTTGGCTGATGTTTGCACATCTTTCAGGGACAGCCTCAGGTTGGCCATCTGGATAAGGTCATCATCTCCATCATCCCAGGCATCAGAGGTTTTGTTTTGAAATTCTTGGAAAGAATCCTTTTTGTTGTTCTTTCCCTTTTCATCTTTCTTTTGGGGCCAGCCCGGTCTAGAATGATAATAATAAAAAGCAGAATGGTGAATAACCAGTTATTCATAAACATGTTTTGTCTTTCTTTTCTTGTGGTTTTTCTTTCTATTCCTTTTTATTTCCATTTAATAACAAATCGTAAAATCTATTCCATTCAGGACGCATTGTAACCACAACAATGAAATGTCTTGCGCCCAGGGCAAATGAGTCGAAAGTCGCGGTGGGTGAGTTCAGGTCACAGCCATTTTTTTTCCCGTTTTTACTATTTTCTGACTATGATACCAAAATATTTCTTTTTTCGTATTAAAAAAGGTTAGCTTGTTTTGTGAAAACAAACAAAAATTTACTAACTTAGTCAAAAAGTTGTTAAAAACGACCAAAAACGCCCATGTATCTTCATTGCCTGGGGCAACATCTGACTCATTCGCCCTTGTTGCAAGACAAATGCACATGATCAAACTAACCTTTACATCAAAACCTAACTAGTTCATTGCAAAAAAGGTTTTACATCATTTAACTTTTCCATGTATTTTCTACTTTATAGCTTCTTAATTTAAGGAAAAAAACACAAGAATTTACATATACTTCACTTTCATATTACCCTTGGACACTTGAATCTCTTTCCTTTTCTTATACCTTTTCAATAATTTCTTATTTCTTGCCATGTGGAAATTAGAAAAAAAAATAAATTGATGGGTAATGGTTCCTAAAGAGCTAGGCTGTCTTTTCTGCAGTTATATTGTTATACTAGGGGTACTTAAGGACTAGAAGAGAATTTCAATTGATTTCAGATCAGAGGTACAATGATAAAAATTAATTCAATGATAGAGTTATAATGGAATACTCACGTGGTGACACTGGTTTTCGGTGGTGGGTGCTGTGCCCCATATACTGGCTTAATGCTGAAAGCAAAATAAAATGTGTCGATGACTGTCATTAGGAATTTCAATCTGATTTCAATTTAAAAAATTGGAAAATTTGGTGCTGCTGTAGCAAGTCAAACCTGTTGAGCACCATCCAATTAGTAATGTACAAAAATCTTAAGCCCACTAGAATTTGTGCTAGAATGTTGACAGCACTTTGCGATTTTGCACTAGAAAATAGGTTGGTGTTGATACCAAATCAGAAAATTAAAAACACTATCAAAATTGTCACTGCCAGTTTTATTAAATAAGAATGTGTCAGTCCTAGGTCATGCTCAGGAAATACTCCCCACCTTTGCATATCTAAGACCATGTAGACCTAATGTCGTTAGAATAAGTAACTTTCAATGATGCATCCAATCAGCAACTTTCATGTGACCCTTTGATTGAAAGTTGTTGGAAATGGGGCAAAGCTGCTATGTGCTACAAACTTCAATTAGATTAGAGCTTGATCTTCTGTATGAGCTGCTGTACAATGATTGGGCGGGGCTCCGCAAAAGCATGGGTAATTTCTATCAAGGTTTCCATGTTTTCATCGTGCCAGCTTTGTAACAAATTACAAATAAGCAATGGGGCATTAATCTAAATCTAGAATTAATCTCATGTACTAACTAAATGTTTTTCACATGGCAAAGAGTTATACTGTTATACACAGCTAGAGGTCACACTCAGTTACCTGACCTAGCCGCAAACTGAAAACCGGAAGCCCTTTGCTAAAGGCAAGTGTTGCAAACATGGTGTCAGGGCCAGTGATAACGAAGTAGTTAGTCTGAAGGATCTTGTTTGCTTACACATCAAAAGTAGCATGGTGCCCACCTGCCTCGTTCTTGACAGTCTTTCTTTTTTTTTTAATTAAGGAGCCAAATGAAATGAATTTCTTTAAATTTAAGCAGTGTCTTGATAATTTCAGTGGCAGATGTTGCAATCCTGAGAGAGAGAGAGAGAGAGAGAGAGAGAGAGAGAGAGAGGGAGGGAGGGAGGGAGAGAGAGAGAGAGAGAGAGGGGGAGAGAGGGAGAGAGAGAGAGAGAGAGAGAGGGGCAAACTTGTTTTCCAATACTGCCATTACTGGTGTTTTATGTATGACGCAAAATGTATAAATCGAATGTCATTATTAAATTCCCTTCATGATCCTCTTCTTAAAAAAATAAAATAAGTCCTGCATAATTCAGCTGTCAGTAATAAACCTGATTACATATCAAAAGACTGACAAACAAATGAGCGTAAACCTAGACCCCTGCAGTTCACCACACAGCACTTCTTTCTTGCTACATGCTTGTATTTTGTCCTGTTTCTGTCACTGTTCATTTACTATTCGAAGTGTCTAGCTGGACTTATTCGGACTTATTGCCATTTCCCCTGTATTATAATGTTTATTTTCACCGTGTGTCATAGTCAGCTGTGGCCTAATGGATAAGTAACCAGACTGGCATTCTATCAACCCCGGTTCGAGTCTCAGCTATGC
>JBCAUA010677835.1:0-15542 GCA_038406235.1 Peronia verruculata
GATCACTGCCATCGCTATTTTATTCAATCTAGACACAACCCATAGCACAAGTAAGATAGAATAAGAACAGTCACACATGCTGAATACACAGACAGCGCATCACAGATAAGGCGTTCCAACCCGGGAAACGATTCAACAGCATAAACGAAACATTCAGCACATGCACTTATTTCACACACACAACCAGTAGGAGGAACACATAATAACTTTATTACACAGCAGTGAATTGTTATAATAAACTTTATCCTGGATTTTTTTTTTTTTTTTACTTAAAACACTTTCAAGAAAATCACTGCATTCCCGTCATAGAAACCAGGTATTTCTTAATTTAATGCAAAACATATACGACATGAGGGGGAAAAAACATGTTTTAAGCCTTTTTTTTCACTGAACTCAGTGATGAGAAATAGTTTTCAAAATACTTTCTTATATCCGACTTTTAGATATAAGAAAACTCGGATATAAGAAAGCAAAACATTCTCCCCCCTCGAGTTTCTTATAACCGGCTTATACTGTACTTGGTTGCATCCTGGCTGGTTTTCTAATTTTCGGGTTTTCATTGTGTTTGTTTGTTGTTGTTTTTTTAATTATTGATCTCTATGATTGGATTATTTGAAGAAAAATTAAAATTAGGAAGAAAGCTTCCCAGGAACCTGAATAAGGTATGTTAGTGTCTCCAATGAGTCTGTCAGAATAGCTATAGATTGTATTTAAAATGATATAAGAGCCTGTACCATACAGGAATTCGTACATATCTATAAGTATTGTTCTGCTCATTGGCTGCTCCTCATTTATATTATTTATCATTTGTGCAGAGGTGACAATGTTGGTGCTCATGGTACTGTCTCTGATTATTGATGAAGATCAGACCAGTCTGCTCTTCTCCCACGAATCTGTATTTGATCTCTTACTGTTGTTGACAAAGCGAGCATGGAAATCTTCCGACCATCGCTATGATGGTTTCAGGTTTGTATTTATCCACAACCAATATATTTTTATGTATATAACTATATCTGATGAGTTATTACATCTGAAAGAGATCCATCAACAAGATTTCTAAGCTATGTTAATGTTACATGAACATTTGTCTGGGTTTATTTTTGTCTTTGATGGCAAATTTTATCTGCATATGTCTCTCTGAAAATTTTTAATATCTTTATTGTCAAATGCTGTGAAAAATTGCCATTTGTTTGAAAGATCAGCGACATAAAAATATAAAAGTAAAGATCAGACTGTTGTCTGAATTTCGAATTTCCATTTTGAAAGATAGCAAAAAATCCCAAAACAACACCCTGAAAACAGAACAAATGTTGTAATAAGCACTGCTTTTTATGAATGCAAGATTTCTGTATCAAAATATATTATCTGTTTTACAACAGCTATTTCTAATATGAGCAAAATAAAAATGAGAAAAACAACATTACATTATTCTTAATTTTTTTAATGCATCAAGGTATGAGATACAGAATGGTAAAATATGCAGGGGAAAATGGAGTCATGTGCCAAGAGAAAGGCTAGAGTATTTTTATAGCACCCATCTACTCCTGTCACTTGAAATGTGATAAGGTGCAACTTAGTGAAAGTAAATAACATTTTAGTGGTGATCGACAACTCACAATTTCTAAATGTGTTTCATGTTTATATTTCAGTCTCGATGAGCTCATGGTGTCCTTGACAGGACTAAGTAGAAATGACCAGGTGAAGAAGTTACTGGTGGAGAAAGGTGCGTTAGAGCTGGTCAATGATGTGCTCACCAGTGGCAGTGATGAAGAGAAAGAGCTGGCCGCCAGATGGCTGTGGGAGCTCTCCTTTGATCCAGACAACAAAGAGAAAATCAAGGTTTGGATGTTTTCACTGATTTTTTTTTTTTTTTAGAAGTGTCAAAGCCACTGATGTATGATTCTTCTCGAATCTAAATTTTAAAGAGCAACACATATTATTATTTAATTTTAGTTCCATAAGAGATCATTTTGAAACTAACTTTGCTCTCATGGTTTATATGTCTAACAGCTGTAAGACATTCAGTCCATTTTTTTTTCTATTTTTAATGAGAACTGTTACAGCAAAATAAATTGTCATAGAATGTAATGCTTTTTGTTCTATTTACAAACAGTCATGTGTCAGACTTTGTTCTGCGCCTGTGAAAAGGTTATCAAGTAGCAAAATTTTTAATAATTGCAACATTTTTCTTTAACTGTTGTAATATTTTCTTTAACTGTTATATGGAAAAATATAATAACTGATAATTTGATCTCTTTTCTTCCAGACCCATGAATCGCTGCTCCAAATTGTCAAGAATTTGAGCAAAAATATCAACAGTAAAATAGCAAGATCAACACAAGGCACACTCTTGGTTCTTGGAATGGATATGGATAAGGACAAGAAAAAGGCCAAAAGTATGTAATGAATATGTTGAAAAGCCTTGTCTCATTAACCAAGACAAAATGCATATTTTTGTGTGCAGAAATTTTATCAAGAGCTATTGATATAATAACATGATATTGCATCACTCAGTCACACTTGCTCATTTTTTAGCTTGCTCACTCATCATAGAGAGAGAAAGATTATCAGAAATTCCCACTGCTGCGGTTATGTAGCCTCACTAGTTTAACCAAACAGGGCATGATATCTAAACACAAGCATAAAGTTCTTGTTAATTTATTCTGCTGAGTAGTTGACAGATTTCTGCTTTGAGTGATCACCTTTGTGACCAACCCTTGGATGGAGAGATTTCCTATTTACAAAACAGAAGTTTTATGTTATTTTCACTTCTCCTGAATCCCGTCATGGCACATCTGTTCACTTAAATGATAGATTTTCTTTTCAAAATGTAGAGAACATAATTTATAAAGATATTTGCTTTTCAAGGCAGGGATACTGAAATTTAAGTTAAACGTGCAGTTGAGGATGAACAAATTTTTCTTGTTTTCAGATACTTTGTGGGATGAGAGAAGGTTATTATTTCCCAGGTTCTTCCAAGTACTTAATCTAATCTATGAAAATGATTATGTGCAGATATATATGTTCACAGTGGGCATGCATGTCCCATGTCAAAGGGCATAAAAATTCAATCATAATCTGGGTACAAATTATGGCAATCGAGATGTCAGTGATATATCTAAGGCAAGCCTCTTTCATGTCTGAAATAGACCTTCTCACCAGCACTCAAACATTGCAAGAAAAAGATTTGTGAATGCTCTTTAAAAATGTAAATTATATGTGTGTATTGCTGGATATAAATGTTATCTTAATGAGAATGAACCAATCTTGAAATGCTGATAAATACTTTCTGTCTGTCAGAGAAAAAAACTTCGGAAATGTCGGAGGCAATAACAGAAAATATAGGGCACATAATGATCAGCTATAACTGGGCTGATCAAAAAAAAATAATTCAGGTAAGTTTCCAAAATAGTCAATGTCTAATTGTTATCTATCACTCAATACTATTTTTTTCAGTTTTGAAAAATGTGGTGGACTTGCTTCACTGGACTTGCTATAAGGATTTACATATGACATTTTTCAATTTATTTTCTTTGCAAAAATGCAGGATTTAGATCCCTCACAACTGTGGACATTGATGGTGGAATTCATGCTGAAATTTTTTTTTTGGGGGGTGGGAGTCATTTGGAATCCACTGGGGGGAGATGATTTTAACCATTACTATCAAATGCATTACTATCAGATTAGAGGTAACCAATAGAAACAAAAATAAAATCACTTATGGTTGCCAAGGCAACAGTCATCATCTTTGATTTTGCAACCTGATATTGAGTGACTTTACTACAGATAGGATTCTACATTTTTCAACCGATTTGCTTGAATTTTTTTGGGGGGGGGGGGGGGTGGGGTATTTCTTTTTTGTAACATCAGTATGTTACAAAAAACATATTTATGGATTTCCCTAGAATCTCAAATCACAAATTTCTCAAATATTTAAAATGTTAAAAATCCCCACTAACCATTTTTTTTTTTGTTGTTTTTTTTTTAATTGTTTTGTTCTGTAGTCATGCCAAAGTTCACGGTAATTGCTCCAGAAATTTAAAAAAAAAAGTAGATCGCATATTTGCACTAAAAAAACTCATTTTGAGAAAGATGCATTTTAAGGGTTTTTTTTTTTTTTTTGCTAGAAAATCAGCTGTAAGGAACTTTTTATTGGACTTTACACCCGAAAACATGTTTGTTTACCATACTAGAGTTCTTTCCAGCACTCCTATGTTGTTACTTTGCCTTTTCCTGTCCCTCTATTCATTTTTATTTTTTCTCCATTTTTGCTTCACTAGCAAAAAAGGCTCCCTTCAGAGTCCAGAAAGGCCTATCTTTGGCTGCTATGTATTTGTCGTGAAAACCAAGAGTGTCTGTACCCTTTGTTGTGACAGATAATCCACTTTTGTATTCTGAAACAGCAAAAAGAGGGCATATTTCACCCTCATTAAGCCACAGAAAGTCTAATTTAGAGGCCCAGGCAAAGTTTTTACTGATATTTGTTGTGGTAAGCACCTTAGTTAGTGAGCCAATGTCACTCCCACCATTCCTGTTACAGGCAAGGGAGATCATAATCAAGCCACTTAAATGCAATTTACAAGAGGCCATGGACATAAACTGGAGCCCAAATGAGCCAAAGCCTGGATGGAAGAGGTGCTAGTCAACCTTTGACCTTCCTCCCCACACTTTAGAATGGACATATCAATTTTTTTTTTACACCATTTTTATATTCAGAAAAGATAGAACTTTAACAAAAATTCAAAATCAAATATGTTGAGCAAATATCTGATTTGAGGACTTACCTCTCCTCCCCTTTTTAAACTCCTTGTTAATATTCTGTCATAAATGTTTAGTTATTTGTGTAAGATGGGGTTTTAGTGTCAGTGTTGGGTGAAGAATACATCTTTTATGGCAGAAAAAAATAGAGGACATGGCCTATTTTTGAATTGTTTTTTTTTTTCTTTTTTTTTTTTTTTTTCAGATTCGGGATGTTTTACAGAGCCGTGGGTTTAAACTATGGATGGATATTGACAATATCAGTGGTTCTACCCTCCAGGCAATGGCTGAGGCAGTGGAACAGTCTGCAGTTGTCCTTGTCTGTATGTCAGAAAAATACAAGGAAAGTCCCAACTGTCGATCAGGTTTGTGCATCATACAGCTCCTGATTGAGCTCAGTGACTTGTCTTTTGTTTGCAGGTTTCGCCTACCTATTCTGGAGCAGAAATACATATTGTTCGTTCATGGAAATGCAATGGAAAGAGAATGGTTACTGAAGATTTTAAAAGAGTACAGCTACTATGTTAGTAGTAAATATTATAAGATGCAAGATATGTTTGAGACAGCTTGAATCTTCATTAGATAATAAGGTGTTTCTTAAAGCTAAAAAGGACAAAATTTCCTATATCTGCAATATGTTTACTTTTCATCTTTGTAGAATCAGTATTTGAAACAGGCAGGCTTATTTTAAAATTCTGTCTTTTTTGTTTGTTTGTCGTGCAATAACTGGAAAGAGGACATACCTACCGGCTTTTGAATTTCAGGGAACACTTCTCTTTTCACCAATTTTTTAAAAATATGTTTCATTTGGATGGCAAAGATAACTTGGTACATCTGACTGTGAATGTTTATTATTCAATGCATAACTGCATGATTTCAATAATTTTGTAATTATGTTACATATTGAGGATGCTATTTAAACAATTATGTTCTTATGCAGGTGGTTCAAATGTTGATCCCAAGAATACAAATTTGACATTTCAGAAGCAGAATACGCTTTCTCTTTACAAAAGCCAATAATACCACTCCTTATGCAGTTTGACTACAAGCCAGATGGATGGCTGGGCATTCTGTTGGGAACCAAAATATTTTTCAACTTTTCAGGTAATTCTTTAACATCACACGAAAGATATGATAAAATATGCATGTGCTATATATGTTAAAGTACAATGCCGAAACAAGTCATCAGGAGACAGATTTACCTATGTTGATAATGTTTTTTTTATGATTGAGCCTTTTTTTTTCTTTTTAAATTCAAGAAATACCTGTGATATCTTAACAATACAATGAGAATAATAATAATAAAAAGCCCGATTAACATACTTTTGGACCCAGACCTATGTAACCATACTTTTCAATACAACAGAAAAATAGTGTAGATATCGTTCACTGAATGCATATTTATGTTTTTGTCAATAATTGTCGATTCCTTTATCTACTCCAGAAAAGTCTAGCTAATTGTTGGGATATACTCATTCCCAATAAAAGATGTTTATTTAAATTTGGTGTAGGATAAACAAAAATGCTTACTACACTAAAAACACTTGAAGCATGAATGTTGTTCTTTGAAGTATTTTTTTTTTCATGTTATCACAATGATTTTCATCACCAAGCTTTTGTGCCCATATTTTCAGGAAAATATGATTTTGAAAGCAAAATTGCTGAGCTTGTTAGAGAAATTGGAAACAGAGGAAAGATCACCACTAGAATGAAAAATGTAAGACCTGTCATGTTTTACCCTGTGTGTGTGTATGTGTGTGTGTGCATGCATGCATGTGTGTTATTTTGTTTTTGTCTTATTTTTGTGTAATGAAAAATATAAGACCTTAGTGCTTTCTTATATATGTGTGCATTTTCAATTTGTTTTGTTTTGTTTTTGTTTTTCAGCAGTAATAAATGTAAGACCTATTACATTTTATTCTGTACTGTTTTTTGGTCATGTTTTTTGTTGTTGTTGTTGTTTTTTGTTGTTTTTTATTCTGCATTTGTTCAACCAGTGATTTATGAGCTCTTGCAAGAATTGAAAAAAAAAAAATATGTCTGACCCTCTTTCTAAAAAGAGGTAGGGCTGATACCTGAAAAACCCTCTTCTGTAGGCCTAGTTTTTTTTGTTAATTACCATATTGGTGCTTTCAATATCATACACAGGAAAAACACATGGTTCGTACTCAAATTAAAACCAGGTTTTAGCTACTAGCAGTATCAAGAATAGAACACGTGGGAACGTATGGTTGGTTCTCAAATTAAAACCAGGCATTATCAAGAGTTGACCCTGTGAATGTTAAGAGGCATATCTGATCAAAAGCTCACTTACTATAATTTGCGCTTGAATTCCTCCCCAAATAACATACAATTTATCTTGCAGCTAGTCACGAATTGAGTTATCATTTTCATGTAAAACCTTAATGTTGCACTTTCATGAAAAGTTTTGAGCCAGCTTGACTGTAGCCAGAGATATTGCCAACTGAAGGTACAGGAGATGACCTCTCTCAGCACAGTTAAAAATAGAAGGAAAATCAGCGAAATGAACAATTTAATATATAAATCTAAATGTTGACCTTACTATATCTTGATATACTTAATCTGCCCATGAGAACAATGTTGTCTCATTCAGGGATGACTGTTCTTTCAATTTCTGTATAAAAAAAAAAAATTGATATCTGAGCATCTTTATCACATTCAGCCCCCAATATGTAGTTTAGAGACCCATGAATCATTCTGACTGGCTGCGAGAGATATAGTAAGAAACTATTCAGCTGTTGTCATCTTTTGGCGTAGACTATCATTTCCGGAACATGAGTAAATATCATGATACTAATCTAGATATGCCATGTTCGTACTGACACTCTTAGGATTGGAAATAATTACATTGTATTTAGAAGTGCTTGAATATGGATGCAATGATAGCTTTTGATAACTTTGTATAACAACATAACAGGATGGTACTGATGGACCTGTGGTTAAAGAGACAGCTATACCGGCTGGCAAACCACCAGCTCCTGCACCATCAGTCCAGTTTGATACCTCTGTTTGGATAACAGAAAACAATCTTCAAAAGTAAGTAAACTACAATATTTGATTTTAGGTATGCATGTGATCCAGAAACTGATAAATAGTGGTGGAAGTTCAATGACAGTTTGAAATTTAAAGATTTAAACCCAAGCCATTGGCTGCTAGCATGGTGTGGTCATCAGCACATAAGACAAGAGCCAGCCAATTTTTGACGTGTGAACAATTTTTTTTTTTTTTTTTAATGTAATAGATGCTGCATACACTTTTTTTTTTTTTTTTTTACGGGGATGGGAGTCAAAGAGTGAGGAATTATGTCCATTTCTCTGAGGACATTTTCCAGAGCAGAATTCAACATTAATCATTTTTCCTACATTGCATCGTAATCTGTTTGTGTAATGTAATTAAAAATCATTCATTTGATATTTACAACTTATTATTTTTTTGTTTATTTGTTTGCAATCTCTCGTCAGATTTACTTTCCTTCAATCCCTCAAGAAGGAGCACTTACAATTTCTGAAGAAGTTATCTCAGAGAGTAAGTTGGTCTATTCACTTGATTACTTTCAATCTGGACTCATTGTACTTACACCAAAGACACTATACAGATAAGACTGGACACTCTCTTCTTAACATCACTGAAAATATATGCACAGCCATGCCATCTCCAAGCGTGTACATACTTTTGTTTTACATTACTAGTTTTGAATTCAAGATGTAGATCAACTTGAACTCAGCTTTCTGGATCTTTTTGGGGAAACATATGAATGACATGCCATGGTGATTAAATTTTTGTGATTAATACCTGCACATCACTGCCCTCCTCCTCTTGGTTTCACTGTTGCTGCCATTGTTGTATACAGGCTGTACACTCTCAATGTTTAGGGGCACTGCATGTCACGTGAACACAAAATTGTTCTCATGTCTGGTCTTATTGGTATAGTGCTTTTGCTTACCATGACACAAATACTTAGTACCTGTACATCAATTTAAGTGTTTACCAGTTCATTTTTCCGTACTCTGCCCCTGAAAAGTATATTTATAGTGATATATATATATCAGTAATGGCTTTGCTGTGATATTTTTGGCCATTTTGCCAAATTTAGACTTATCATTTAATTTAACAATATTCTAGATTTTGCAGCGTACTGTTCTTTAATTTCAACAATTTTGATTTTTTTTCATGCAAATGTCATCATCATCATAGTTTCATAGCTAAATTTGACAAATTTATTCAAAATTAAGCGAAATTTGGCATTTTCTGTATGAGAAAAAGTTTACCCTTCATATTTAATTTCCTCCCCAGGCTCCAGAATTCTACTACAGCTACTTGACAGATTTATTGTCTGGCAAAGTTACACATGAGAATGTAGACAATTTAATGACTGTTGCCACAGCTGTTGAGAGTTTACCCCGCTAGCAAGCAGTCCGGAAATTGTCATTTGACGTCCACATGTCATCCATCAATCTCATGGGCTGCAAACATCCACGCAATCTGTTCTTCAGACAGTGTGTCCCATTTATTCCTTGGAAAATTGCTCCTCCTCACAAATCATCTCAAAATCTTATCCAGGCAATAAGTGATTTTCTTCCTCTTTCTCTGTGAATTCTGTGGTGCTACTTCGTCACTGTCATTTCCTGTCCACTGTCAGCACACCAAGTATTTGAGTAGTTTTTAGCTAGGGTGAAAAAACTACTTGACAGATTTGTTCAACTGCACAGTAATAAAAATCATCATGTAAATGTTTGTGTGGTATTTTACATGTTAGAAAGAATCATTCAGTTACTGTGTCCAGTTCTTATGAAATAGTCCCCATAGTGCTCAACTCTTTTCTTTGTCTCCGCACATGAGTACAGGTTGGCCTATACCAATAAAGTGCTTTCTGTTTTATGCTTGTTTTTCACACAAAGTGTCTTCTACTCCAAACATGTGCTCACTTCTGTCGGTCAAAATAGTTTGAAATTAACAGAAGATGTTGAGAAGAAGATGTTTTTGCATATCCAATAATAGAACCCAGTTTTGGTCTATATGTGGATAGCAAATGGCAGCAACAATTTGGTTTTTAATATGAATGTACCCTACAACACCATCTCTCCTGCCTGTTTCTTCTTGGAGTGAATTAGCATTAGATCTGTAAGTGTGGGACTGTGGGAAAGCCCACCCCTAGGAGAAAATGTATTATTTCAAGTTAGAGGCATATCATAGAAGCTGATACTTGCTTTACATTCTAAGACTTTCTTGGGTTCACATATAGCCATCTTCCCTGATTTTAAATGAAGTTTTAGAATGTTATGGAACACTGAAAATTGTTTCTTGTTTCCTGTCCCTGGCCCCCTACAGATGTTGTAAGGTCACCTTTGAAGATGAGGTCATTAACATTCTCCAGCCCTGTCTGTCTTTCACTTCTCTTTGAGAATCATCAAGTCTCATTTCTGTCCATTCTCAGAAGTTGTCTTCAGAGTCTTCCTTTATCTTCCACTAGAAATATTGTGATAGCCTTTGCCTTGTGAGATGCTTCTTTGAAGGCTTGATGATTGAAACACGTGGCTGCACCATTTCAATTTTGATTTTTTCAGCATGAGGAATACTGATGTTACAAGTGAGCCCATAAGAGTAAAAATAGATTGATATTCTAGTCTTTCCATATAGGCTGATCTGAAAATTGCTTTTGAGAAAACTGTATGAGAGATTTGTTCTCAGTTGACAGGTATTCACCTTCTTATGGGTTTCCTCAGAATGCCCTCATATCAGTAAGAACTTCAGAGAAAATGCCAATAAACTGAAAGGTTTTTTTTGGTAAACCTGACATAAAAGAAGCTAATCACTTCGCAGTTATCTTTGGAGAGAATATGCAAGTCTGTTTATTACATTCCCATCATTGTCAACTCTGATTTTAAAAGGCTTATATTGTTGATCAGATTGAATCTGAACAACAATCTCAACAACAACCTTTGCCTGTTTCAAAATGTACACATTGTACCCATGTACACAAAATGGATTAGTGTTTTTGCATTTAAATGTATAGAACACCAGTTTCAGTTGTTGTTTTTTTATGATTTTGATATTTTTTTGTTTTTTGTTCTGTTCCTGTAGACATGACGCTGTACGTACATTCAGCTGAATGAGCAAATAATTTCTATTGTTGTTTTCTGTTGTCAGTATTTCAGATAGAAGTTCTGGCTGTTGTTAAATGAAAAGAAAGCACTGTATCTTGATATGTTATTTAAACATGCAATTACTGCTGTCATAAGCTCAGCAACAAATTACCTTTAGCATTATTATATCGGTGACTATCTTTGAACACGAAATGTTGCCAATAGTTTTAACATGGCCTATAACAGTGGAACTCTGATATCTAAGAAATCGAAGGAATCAGGACTTTAATTTCTTAACATCAGTAATTCTTAATATCCAGCAGAGGCCATAAAACAAGGAGGTGATCAACACATTAACTCAACATTTTACTATTAATTATTTCTCATGAGAGGTATCTCTTTACAGAGTTTCCAGACATGGTGCACCAAAAAATTTCTAACAGTAACAAATTCTAACAATGAAATATTGAAACCGGTAGGCTACTGAACGATACGCTTTACTCTGCACCAAAAGTCAAAGTAATGTGCTGTAGTGTATAGACTAAGCAACAAATGTGGTAGCAACAACTCCCTGACCATTGTCTGCTTGTGTTATGATTTCACAGAATACTCCTTAACATTTGTAGAGATTATTTCTCATCTCCCTCACTAGCACCCCCTGCCCAAACCACTTTACCTCCACCTGCACAGACAAAGTGACACTGTCCCCACTACAGGTTGCGTAAATATCATGTAAACGTCTTGCCTCTAACCATCAGTGTGTAATCAGAGGCAGCAGAGTGGTTGAATAAATGAAAAACTGGTTGCACGTGCAGTTTAACCATCTTCGGCATGCTGCCATTTGGTTTTACTTGTCATTTTCTGGGAAAATTATTTCATTTTAGGGAGAACAGAAGGATGGCATTTCACAAAATCCATGATTTTATTCGAAGAAAGAATAAAGAAATAAAATGGTACTGCATATTCTTTTCTTTATTACTAAAATTTTGCAACATCTAATCTTGTAATATCCTGTGATCTAAGAAAAATGCGGCCGCACTGCACATTATGCAGCCGCATTTTTACCTACTTGCCACATGATTGCCGCACTTTTGGTTTTGGCATTCTTGGCAATTTTTTTGCCATTTTGGGGCATTTTTTTTGTTTTTGGCTTTTGCATTTTTCAGCATTTTTGCATATTTTATGGAAGTGAATAGAAATTCTTTCTTGATTTTGAGATTTTTTAAATTTAATTTGGAGGACTTTTCTTACCTGGCACGAAAACAAAATAAATAACACTAGTGGTTTCTTTACTGCAGCAACTACAGTCGACCTGTACCGCACTAATAAAGTCAGAACGTAAACCATTGCCTAGCAGACATCTAGATCTATAGAAAATCCACCTGAATGTCTGAGTGGGAAACGCAATTGTGAATCCCATTTTTTTTTTTTTTTAAATCTCAGTACACCTACGGATATTTTACTGGGTGAGGAGACTTAAGGTGATGAATCTGTGAGGGAGCCAGGACCGAACTCTGAGACATCGAGATCGAGGAGTGACAATAATCAAGCCTGGCTTCATGTCCTCGGGGCAGATATAGATCTATATACAGTCGAGTCCGCTTAAATCGAATTTGCCAGGACCCACCTAATGGGTTTGATTTATGAGAATTTGTCCTCCAGTTTTTTTTTTCCTTTAATCTAGGAAAAGAAGTCTCGAATGACCTGTGGAAGAATAAGAGGCGGCTGCCGTTTTTTCCACATTCTCCCAATTTTTTATATCGTCGCTTGTTTATTTGGGAAATGCCATACTTGTTAGCTATGGCCTTCTTTAACATCTCATCTCTGTCTATTTCCTGCAACATTTTCATTTCAACTCAATGGAAAGAGTCGGTTTCTTTCTCTTCAACAGGTCAGAGGAAGCCATCACATAGGTCTAGTCTAGTCTATAAAGTAAAGCTAGTCAACCTCAGACAAAAGAGCGAGTATGATGTAGAAACTGACTAGACCTAGACCTAGATTCTACATGTATAACCGTCATGGTGCTAGAACTAAGTAGACAGTGATTGTAACACAGGAGCAGCGCCAGGTTGCCTGCACACGAAGTATCAAACACATACGTGTTTGACCATGTCTCCTTAGTGTACTGTGTAAGGCTTGGCGAGGAAACTTAATTATCAATCAATCGCTCCAGCACGGCATCTCTGCTCCTCCTACATTGCCTTTCTCCTCTCCCCACCCACAACACATAGGCCCACTTAACGCCCGCAATGCGGGGTACATTCACAATACGTGTATATAAATTAATTGCCTAATCCCTCTCGTCCCATCTGCAAAGCTGTCTCCTTTGTTTTCTCCGTTGGGTGGGAACCATATGGAGAAAATTGGGTGGGAACTACTTGGAGAGAACAAAAGCCGATTTGGATTTTTACCTTTGTGGTGGTACTGACTGTTTCGATTTAAAGGAAACTCACGGCAATAACTTCGAATTATGCGAGACACATTTAATGGGTACAAAGAGGAAAAAAAAAACAGTTGTTTTGTTTTTATTGGAATTATCAGAAATTTGGATTATCAGAGTTCGGTTTGTGTGGACTCGACTGTAATTTAGATCTGAATTTAGGCCTACTGCTATGAGGAGCGAATATAGAAGAAGAGGTAAGGGGAAAGCAATGGCAGCCCATTCAAACGAAAATCAGTGTTGTATCGAGGAATAAAAAATTAGTCGCAACGATCAGGACCACTGTGTGATCTGCTCTTTCTTTGGCATATAGCTTATTTGTTGGTGGGACTAAGGTATAGAATCTAAATCTAGTCCTAAGTTCTAGATTTAGTGGTAGATGCGGTCAATAGTTGAAAGATATTTAGTCTAATTAAAGACCTGTTCATCAAAACACCAAAACAAACTTCTAAAAGTGGACTGAAATCACGCCACATCAGCGGCATGCTGAGTTTACCAAGTGGACACATATCTCGGGAGGCAAATTACCTATTATGTAATCCTTGCAATTTGGTATTAAATCACAAAAGAAAATCTGCTGTTGCTGTACACAAAAATACTGCAAAGGATATGCCAGCAGAACATAATTTGAATCAATGTAATGTGAATGTTAAATTTATACCATTTTCAGAGCCTATATTTGACAACCAATACCTCCTTTCCTGTTTTTAATCATTACATTGTTAGTACGTCCTTTTTGGAAACTTGTGCGACTCGCTGAATAGACTTAATCGCATAGGACTTATAAGTTAAATTGTTTAAATTTTGCATGTGTATCATGAATAGTGGTTTTTCAGGCTGAGATACTGTACAGCAAAAGGTGATCAGCTATACGGCTGTATCAACCTTATTCATCGTGACCTTTGATAAATGCAGTGACATCGGATTTTCGCCCTGTCCATTGATCTTGTATTTGTCATGTTTGTTTTATAGTTATGGAGCGAGGATCTAGAGATATTCCATGTTAGCAGTGCCTTTTTTTTTATTCAAAGGTGTTTAGCTTAATCACTAATCCTTTTATCTGTAATCAGACCTATGTTATTATATGCTCGCTAGTGGGGAATAGTGCAGACTGTTATCTTAAAATGTTATAAAAATTTGTTGGAATTCGTGAGTTGCATTTGTTTGGCTTTTGTTGTGGCATTTTTTTTGCCTTTTTAAAATTTTATTTTGCATTTTTTGGCTTTGAAAATGGCTTTTTTTTTTTTTTTTGTTCTCAGATCACAGAATATCAAAGTTCCACTGTATACAGGTTTTATTATCAGAGGTTTTTTTTTTTTTTTTTGCATAGCATTATTGTCACTGACTTCTCTGACATGAGTTTTTAAACATATCTTTGCCTTACCATGTATATTTCTTATTTAACTGCAGTATTCATTCACACATGTACTTTTCTGGATTTCCTGCTGATCCCCTTATTTTTTATTTTTTTGTTTGAGACCTCTTATACACTTCCTGTGATATTCTTTATGTTGATTTGTTCATGACAAAAATTCTTCATTGTTTGCAGGGTGTTTGAAGGACCATTATGTTTTAGTATTCCAGAGCTCACTGTTATATAATATATAATGTATTGTCAACTATTCAAAGCAATTGAGAAGAATTTTTCCTTTAGACATCATACGCTAACATATTTTAATGTTGTATTTTTAACATACTCTGTTGCTCATCTCTTTCTCAACACTCTGTACTCTTATAATTTTGTAAAAAGTACCTAGATGATTAAAAAAAAAAGTTAAATTTCCCTTTTTTTTTGGTAACACCCTGCAATGTAGAACAACAACTTGTCCTGCTAAGTGCCAAACACATCAGAACTTTGGAAAAGATTAGTTTGTAAACAGCCTTGTAAATACAGCACTAGTGAATAAGTTTTCATAGCACCAGTCTAAAAATTAATTTGATCACCAAGATCTTTATCATGTAAATGTAAGAGGAAGACTGCAGGAATGCAAAGACTAAAGCAGTGAACAACGAATCCGAGATTCCCTTACTTATTCTGTCACTCTGTAACTTGAATGTTTCACAATATTAGTATCGTTTTGCCCATATTTACTACTACCACTGAGTGATTTCTCACCTTATTCTGGTGACTTTAACAATAGAGAACCCGCGTTTCAACCACCACCTGGTCACTTCTCCGGCAGAACGTTAACTCCCACGGCCGTTACGTATGTTACGTCAAACGCTGTCGATAGAACCCG